>PVKS010019671.1:11451-38132 GCA_004027875.1 Aplodontia rufa
CACTCATCTGTGGAGGTTGGGACTAGACCCTGGACAGTGAGAAAGTTGGTCTATTATCATGTGTTAAATCCAGATAAGATGTAATGCTATACAACATAATCCTTTTTTAGAGATATTGTGGGAAGGGGAAGGGAGGGATAAGGGTGGGTAATTGGGGGGGCACTCCTGGGGGTAATTGTAATATCCAGAATCTATACACATCTATGCACATTTTATATTATTTTGTTAAAAACTTGTATGGTTGTTCAAAAATTTAAAAAAATTTAAAAAAATACCCAGAATCCTTAGTGGTAATCTCAAGGAAAAAAGTATTCTAATCTCCAAAATAAAAACAAATTATGTGTAGATAATATATCTAAGCAGAAATGACCTTGAAATCCTGTAGGATTTGCTATTTGAACATTATAAACTGTGAAAACTCATTTCATCCATATATGAGTTAACAAAGCATTTTAAATAGAAAGGAACAATCTGCAAATTCAGTGACAGCTTATGTAGGATAAAAATAATTCAACAGGCTAGTATAGTAAAGCATTTGAAATTTCTTATTGCTTGCACTGGTTCCAATTCCTGGACAAGGAAATAGCTCACTAGTATGGATGTGAATAGCTATTTACACCCACTCTCTGCTAGGATGTTAAATAGCTCGTGCGTCAGTGTACTGCTTCTTCCTAGGATCAACTTTGCTTGTTCCATGTGCTTATCCAGTCCCTACCATACTAAGAACAGCTGATGGGCACTCAATTGCCTAGAAAGTATTTATCTGGTCACCAGACCATTTCTAAGCTACTCCTATTCATTCCACTTTGTTTCATTCTGCTGAGCTGGCAAACCTCATATGTAAGGTTTCCCAGCACCAGAAGAGAAGGCCTTGACAATGAGGCCTTCATAGAAATAGAAAGGTCATACTCCAGAGTGATGGATCCATGTGGTCAGAAAGAGAGAGTCATCCACCTCTATCTCCAGTTTCAAGTTCATTTCCCTAGAAATATTCTCAGACCCTCTGGGCCACATCTGAATGTCTTTGCTATTATATTTATAATTGTTTAATGTTTCTTTTCATTAGTCCATGAGGCCATGGATCTGCATTATCCAGTATTTCATTCCCAGTGTTTGGTGCCATACTTATGTCAAAATATATAAACTTTCTATAATAAAAACATTTTCTGATTTAAAATAATCAAATCTACCCAGAAATTTAGGACTGGTAAATATTTGTTAGAGATCAACCTAGGTAATCTCTTCACCTTGCTTGTAAGAAAATTGAGATCCAGAAGCACCAGTTATTACATGGAGTTGACATTTAATGATTATGGTAGTCATAAAGACAAGCCTTCTCAGTGAACAGCAGACTAGACCATAATGTAGAATTTCCCTTTTCCAACTGCTCTTAGTGATTCTTAGCAAAGGTGTAACATGCCAACAAGGAAATATTCAAGTTCATGAAAGAGCTGCTTTACTCTGTGGAGTCTTATCAGAGCTATCCCTCAAAACAGCGACAGTCTCACATATGCAAGAATAGCTATTTTAGTTTTATTTATTTTTTCAGGGCTGAGGACTGAACTCGGGGCCTTGTGCATGCTAGCCAAGCGCTCTGCCACTGAGCTAAATCCCCAAACCCTAATTTTGTTTTTTGTTGTTGTTTTGGTAATGAAGATATTAGTTTAATTAGAATGTTTTAGATGGAGATATAGAAAACCTAACAAAAGATGGTTTACATAATACTTTCTCATGTCGCAAGATAGTATAGAGATACGGCAGTTTCAGTTATCGTTCAGTGGCGTTAAGGATGTCATCCAAAACAAACTTGCTTTCGTCTTTTTGCTGTGTCAGTCTTGACAGGCTGGCCTTTGTCATCACTTACAGTAGTCCCCCTTATCCAAAGGAGATATGTTCTAAGACCCCTAATGGATGCCCAAAACTGTGCATAATACTGAACTCTATACATACCACATTTTTCCTATATCTATCTATATATGTGTGTGTGTGTACGTATGACACTTTAATTTGTAAATTAGGCACAGTAGGAGATTAACAACAATAATAATAAAATAGAACAATTGCAATAATATACAGTAATGACAGTTATGTGAATGTGGCTACTCTCTTTCCTGCTTCCTCTCTTGCTCACTGCCTTTCCTCTCAAAAGCTTACTCTAATTTTACCTTTTCACTTAAAGGAAACACTTCAAAACTGTTTTGTACATACCTGAATTGCCAGAGTCACTACTCTTGTGACATGGAGATATTATTAAGTAAACTAAGGGTTATTTTAACACAAACTGCACAATAATGCAAAAGTGGGTCTGATAACCAAGACAGTTATTAGGTGATGAATGGACAGGTAGCATACGCAGTGTGGATACGCTAGTCGAAGGAATAATTCACCTGCTAGGCAAGATGGAGACAGAGGGCTCAGGGTTTCCATTACATTACTCAGAACAGCACTCAGTTTAAAACTTGAGATGTTTATTTCTCAATTTTTTTTCATTTAATGTTTTCAGATCATGGCTGACCACTAGTAATCAAAACCATAGAAAGTTAAAGTACAGGACTAAGGATTTTTCTTGCTTGTAATGTGGCTGTAGCAGTTCCAAGCATCATATCCTTACATAAAATTCTCCAAACACAGTAATACAGGAAAGTTTTCTTGTTTCATTGATAGCAAGATAAACTTTCCAATAGTGTGTACTTCAATTTCACTGACCAGATCTGTGTCACAAGCCAACTTCTGAACCAACCACTGGTGAGAGGGTCAGACAATCACCAGGGTTAACTTACACAAAATCAGCATGTTCTGTCTTGTTTTGGAGAAGAGCCAAGTTCCTTTAGAGGTAAAGGCTACCAGGAAAAAGACAAGGTGGAAGAGCTTTTGAGGGAAGTGTTTGATATGTCAATATTAGATATTTTTAGAAGATGATTCTCTTTCACCTATGCTTGGGTTAGCCTTGTACATACATAAATATATGGATATTTATATTTGCTATAGAGGCATAATATAGAAGAATCAAGAGACTTGAGTGTGCACAATGTGGGAGTAACTATGATTTAGGATCAAATGCATATCCTGCTACTTTATGATTGTACAACAACTCAACTCCTTAACAAAAAAAGATGACTATCAAATTAAGATGTAACAGGATAAATAATTCTTTCTTTTTTCAAATTTTACACAAAGCTTTAATATTTTATTTAAAAGTCTCTATAGCTGGTACATCTAATTGCTAAACATTTTCTAATATCAACCATTATTTAATTATTCAGAACTCAAACTCTGCCCATTAAAAATGTAAAAATGAATGCACATTATTTTGTTTGTTTTGTCATTACTTGCCTAACAGGTACTTCTGTGAATCTGTCTTAAAAGGAACAAAACCCAACTATTTATGTGAAACTGATCAATAGGAGGACACATCTGGAAGATATGAGTGTTTTGTGTCAGATGAAATTAGTATGCCAGGAGCTCAAATGTCATAAAGACAGAAGACTAAGTTTTATGAAGGACTTACTAGCAGTCAGATGCAGCACATTGTCCTATACAGACAGACACTATCTATGCTGAGCATTCTTGATGCTATCTTAATGAACAGAGGAAGAAATCATTTTGAATTTGTAAAGTTTGCCACCAAGTTGAATAATTACACTGACTATTGGAGAAAAAGCTCTCAAATTTTCCATGACCCTTTCTCATATAAAAATCTTATTTCTCCCTGAAATCTTCCTCCTAACACCCAACCATTGTACTCCATATCAAATTCATAGATAAAAATATTAATTTCCCCCATATCTGCTCTAGTCTATGAATGCTCATGTTTACTTGTAAGCATGCTAATTTTTTTGGGCTGCCAGTTGCTTATTCAGTACCCATAATGCTTAACCATGTCACCTGCCGAAAGGTGCTTGGTGATCGCTGTCAGCAATCTGACAGTGAAAGGTGAAAGGTAAAACGAAAATGAGATTCACACTTGTTTAAGTCAAATAAGCAGTGATTCCTCACTCAGGGTGAATATACAAAACACAGTTACAAAAAAATATGATCTTGTTATTGATTTCTTATAGATATCAATAGTTGGCATCAGGCTAAATTGGAAGAAAAGCAAACAAATACAAAATCTACATGATGCTTTAGTAGTAACTTGAGTTTTTATTATATATTGATATTATATAATAAAATTATATAATAATAATTTGTTATGATTATATAATTTTATAATAAATCATATATAATATGTAACAATTTCATATAAATTATAATAAACAATATCAATTGTAATAAATTATATAATAGGATATATATATCATTATATAAGTCTCAAAAAATTCATTTACATTATAGTAGCTGGAATTAGGGACCATAGAAACCCATTCTGCTTAACCAACTTTATAGGACATTAGTCAGCTCAAAGGCTTCACAGAAAGGCTTAAGAACAAGTTGAAGGAACCAGCAAGTGTGAGGAGGGTACAATTTGGGGCCACTAATGTGCAAAACTCATGGACAAGGACTTGGGACCAGAAGAGCTTTGATAGAATAAATCTCAGGCTCCACTCCCTTACCGCCTCTGGCAGCTCCGTTTCTGGAAATGCAACACTTCTTCCAGCACTTCTCAAACTCAGTTAAATCATTTTTGAAATGTCCCTGTGTCTTCACATCTCTCTTCCAACATACAGTCCCAGGTAGCTGAACTTAGGCCAACAACCTCATTTGATCTATCATGGAGTGAGAAAAGATATGATCCTCTTCATTGCTGATATGAAGTCCCACAAAAACTGACTTGCTCAAACTACCAAGGGCATATTGATGCTGAGAAGCCAAGAGAATAGAAAAGGGTCACCCGTGTAAGTAACTCTTCCATCACTTGTACTTCCACACAGGAAAAAAAGAAATGGCTATTCAGGACATATGACATGGAGCAATAAACACATTGATCATTTCTCCAAAAGAAGACAACTCAACAACTCATCAGTGGTTTCATCCATTCAAAATTCAGAAAAAAATGGAAGATGTTCATTCCTACATGTGAAGTCACCATCCTATGTTGGAATTCTGCTCTTTTGAAAAAGTTTTAAGTAGCATACCCCAAATATGGGACTAAAGGAAAAAATAACACATGGAAAATTAAGCTACATAAATGTATTCATATAATTATATGGAAAATAGAAAGATTACTTCTTATTTCTAGCTGCAACTGAAAGCATAGCTGATATTTTGTTACTTTTCTCCTTCATTTTCAATTCTGCACACTCTGCTTTCAACCAGCACCCAAGCTGTCCAGGTAGGTGTTGGTTAAGCCAGAAAATTACCTTTTGGCCATCTTTCTAGTGTATGATTTTTTTCGTTCATCAACTTTTAGTGCCCCAAATTTTAGGCTAAGAAAGTTGCCTGAGAGACTACATGGGATCTACCCATCATTTTCCTGTTTCATCGTAAAGTAATAACCCTATGTTTCCTTCAGAGCAAGGGTCAATCACACCAGCCAACACTGTTTATTTTCCTTTTTGCTGCTCTCATTAGGAGTAATTCTGTGTGGAAACCTGTAAGAATATTGGAACAGTAAGTTCCCTAACAGTATTCCTAGCAGATTTTTGAAGGGCAAGGACAATGTCCAAATTCATTTTAAGTTATCTATGCTAGCATGGAAAAAGCCAAAATCTCTATCTTAGAAGATTTTCAATATTATTATCTTGCTCACTGATACCTTAATAGTGATCTCTGATGCAGTGTTCCTTACTGGTTAGTATAGTGGATGTCATTACTGGGAGTAGCCTTGATAGTCTTGATAAGGGAGAAATCCATTCTTTCAAACCCATCTTGAGTAACAAGCCCCGTTCCATGGCCATGTGAAATACTTATATAATTAGTACAAGGGAAAGATACTCCCAGCTAACTGCTACTGAATACTAAGAACTTCCCCTACTGTTGGTGTAATCTTAGGCAAGCACTCCAAATAGTCTCATGCTGTGATTTTTCAGAGAAATACATAGTTCTTCCATAAACTCACTTGTTACAATTTTTCAAACTTATTCTTCCAGTCCCCAGACCACAGAGACAAACCATTGAGCTACCTCTCTAAGTAGGTTCACACTGCCATGCAGGACGCAGATAGCAGAACTTCAATTTCTTCTGCATCCTCTTTGAAGATCTACTCTGCTGGTGCCAGGACATTTTACAGAGTCATAGAAAAATTGCTCACAGAGTTTAAGAATATAATTTTTCAGGAGTAAACAGAAGTTTAAAAAGCCAATATGCTACATACGTATATTATATCCTCAGGGCCTGCTTGACCCTGGTTTTATTTGAATTGCTTCTGTTTTATGAGGAAAGCTTTGCATGGCCACCTCAATAAATGAGCAAATCATATACAACCTTTTCACAATGGGATGTTTGACTTAATTGACATGATCACATGATTCTCATGATCCCATGGTTCTCATTAATCATTGTGAGAAAGGAATATCAAAGCAAGAGCCATTTCTTGGAATTAATGTGCTTGTTTGTTAAAGGAATGTGTATTTATTTCCAAAACTAGAAGCTTCATCCTCAATGACTGAAAATACATATGAAGACCTTTGGACCATCTGGTTTATAAAGGGCAAGGGCTATATGTATCCTAAAATTTAGATTACTAGCAAATACTTACTCATTTTGGACTCCATTCATATTTGAAGAAAGGAAACATATAAGAAAGAGTAGAACACTCATTTGGTATATTTTGCCTCTAATGAACTAAAAATCCCACCAAACATTTCATTCCTTTGTGTTAGGAGACAAAAATATTCTTTGACCTTCCCCTTAAAGAGCATCTTTAGAAATTCCAGATTAGTGGATCACCTTAAAACTCACTAAGGTCAGAAGACTCTTTATTTTTGTCAGATTTATCTCTAGATCGATAGCCTGTATGTGCCCTGCCAAGGTGCTTAAGATGTCTGCTAATTCTTTCCTTCCAGGTGCTATCAATATGGCAGTACCCATGTAGCAAACCAGAGATATTCTTTGGAATTACGAGATAGTCAAGGGCCCCAGAAACTAATCTGGACACTTGAAACCAGGAGGCAGGACAGAGACAGTATACTCCTGCTGGTCTTTGTTTAGGCAAACTTCTGCTGATAGTTTTATGTATTAGGAGAGAGGGAAAAGTATTCCTATATCCACAGATGCATTCCAGGTGCCAGTAAGTACGCAGAGTTTCTCCAGCAGAGAAACCATATCTGGAACAGCAGTTATAATTGGCATCAAATCTATTTCTTTTTAATATAATTCACTTTCATTTTTCAAGGTCTTACATTTTCTGCACTTCTGCAACTGGAGGGGTAAGTGGAGTTAAATTTGGAAACACCACTCCTCAAGTCTTGGATAGAAACTTTAATCTCTCTCTCTGAAAGAAAAGATTCCTCTAGGGATGGGACATTGTTTTTAATTTACTACATCATTAATGAGAAGCTGCAGGGACATACTAGTACCATAATACACTAACTTTATGGGTCATGAAAACTAGTAGAGATGTAAGCAGTATCTTTGTGTGTGTGTGTGTGTGTGTGTGTGTGTGTGTGTACATATACGCATTTCAAATGCAGAATTTCAGATAAATACCATACAATTATGAAAGGAATTTAGACAATATTTGGTTCATCCAACTAAATGTTTAATTTTTATTTAATACCTGTAATCCTCCACTGTAACTAATGGAGTACAGCAGTGTTCTGGCTTTTGCAGTAATAGTGTGTTATTGACTTACCATTTAATTATCCTCAAAAGATAATGCTATTTCCCTTTTCCCCAAGTAAATTTCTCCAATTCCTTAATACAGATATTGCTACAAAGTCCAATCACGATGCTATTTCTCTCCTTTTCATTCTAGGAGTATTGAATCTAGGAAATAACACAGGTAGAAAGGGAAATATATTTCATGATTTCTCAGGTCTGGCTTAATTTCACTAGACATAAAGCTGTCTCCTCCTCCAACATATCCAACATAAACAACCTGTGGTACATATTCTTCAAGAAGTTTGTAGCAACTGTGAATC
The DNA here is from genome assembly GCA_004027875.1 of Aplodontia rufa. Lineage (NCBI taxonomy): Eukaryota > Metazoa > Chordata > Mammalia > Rodentia > Aplodontiidae > Aplodontia > Aplodontia rufa. The sequence continues at coordinate 19,473 of PVKS010019671.1, forward strand.
ACCTCTGTCCTAGAGAATCTCATCTCTGACAAGGGTCAGAGACCTTGAAGATCTGATTTCTATGCTGTTCTTTTGACTTTGCAGATTAACTGCAACTCTTTTGCTTTTGCACCTCTGTGATATCCATCAAAACCAGGAAGCTGTTTCAAGCACATTCTCTCCTAAACATCTTGAATCCCAAACAAATTACCAACAAGCATGCATCACAGATGATCAGTGCTCTCATCACACAATTTCTTCTCAAAGTCCTGGTAAAGAGTGTCTTCTGGTGTTCCTTGGTGGGGTAGAGTTAGGAAATGGTCTGCAGCAGCACACGGTGAAAGCACCCAACCTTCCAACCCCAAAGTCTTTGTGTCTTCCTCCATGAATTAAACTGAGCATTTTCTGGCATTTTGACCAATTTCTTTCTTCTAAGTGCAGGCCAACTTTGAGTCCAGGTTTCAGATTTTAGGCATGCATCCAAACAAACAATTAAAATAACTCCCAGGGAATCTGGTCAGCATACAGAAACCATATCAGTTAATCAGCCAAATAAAAAGTGATGATCATACTTCATGTTACAATTAAGTTCAGATCTATTCCTAAATACTTTTCCTAGATTTTGGACAATATGAATGAGTAAAACTATATTCACACATATAGGTAAATGTGTGTGTGTTTTTGTTTACATACATATTAATATATACATAAGATGTATATACATACACATATATATGTTAATATGAATACATTCCTTTTTTTAAGAGAGAAGGACAGTGAGAGAGAGAGAGAGAGAAACAAGTTTTGTTTAATTTTCCATGTGGCTTTCATTGCTCTGAGACCTTGTTTGGTACAAGGTGCTAGGATTTGAACTCGTGTGTCCACACTTGCCATACAAGTGCTGTAACTGCTGAAGCACCATTTCACCCCAGTGAACACATTCTTAAGGTTTGATTTATGATTTGTTCTTGAAACATTCTGTTATATACTGCTAGTTAACTTTTGAAAGGCACAAAGGTTTTAGCAAAGATCAGAGAGTATATAACAAAGATGCACCATGTGATTTTTAAGGAAAACAACTCAGAGTTCTTAAAATGCTTTCATGCAAGTGTAAAAGAATCTCATCAAGGAGAGAGCAGGCTATTCTGACTGACAAGGGTGTTGTGAGGCCTCTGAATTTCCCCCATACATCATCATTTAATTCCATTCTTTCTCAATCATTTTTCTATTGATCTAAAAGCTGATGAAGCTTTGAATTTAATTGAAATTATCATATAGTGTCCTCCAACTCCCATAACTGAGATCAGAATTGACTACACCATCTCAACGTGAGGATGAGATCAAATAAAAGACGAGTATTTCTCTGGTCCCCAAGACAAATTTAAGATCTTTGAATCTTCTCAAATATCCTCATTTATTCTCAGGGTTCTATTCTTTCCAGATTACTCCCCTATGTGCACGTAGAAAGCATGGAAGGCTTTGAATTTGGTAGATTTTGTAGGTTAGCTCATTCATTAAGCTCAGATTGGTTGCTTCCAGTCTACAGAAACAAGAGATCAAGAAAGTATCTGGATTTAAAATGGTATTTATTTTTGCTAAACTCTAGGCTGTGACCTTTCATAGCACTGAAAGTACACTGCCTCAGCACCCTGATCAAAATAAAAATAACAGCACCACTTTTTCTGAAACAGCACTTGACAACTGGACCCAGCTAAGAGGACTTTTGTTTTCTTCTAAACACCATTTCTTCTTTTCTGATGATACAAAAAAGATGTGCATCTAAGCCACATTTATTACTGCATTGAGACTTCTTTGTAATTTTGCAATAAATAAAAATTGTTTCATCTGCAGCTTATTAACCTCTTTAATAAATATAAACCAACCACAGTTATTCATCATTTTATTAAACAAACTGAAAGTGTTGGGCTCACTTATTCTGCAATAGCTCCCTCTTCAAAGTCATTAGTGTTGCATCTCAGATCTTTCCTCTGCAGTCAGTGTCTTCTCTGACAACAATCAGGAGAAGAACTCTGCTCTACAGGGCTTCTGTGATTAAACTGAGTCCAAACCAGAGAACTCAGGACCATTTCCACATTTCAAGTCCATAATATTTTTTTTGATTGTTACAATTTTTTTTATTGTACATTTTCAGTTGGCATCTTTAAAAAAGTTGTCAGGATTTTAGCCCTTCATTCCCTTTCAAAAGGCACCTTTACTCCTTCCTGGCTTTCAATCACAGCAGTGGAAAAATGCCCAAACTCTTATGTTTGCATAGCACTTCATTCAAAGTGAGCAGAAGCAATCCCTAGTGGTATTCCCATCACACAAGGCAGATTGCCACATGCCCAACCTAAAAACTGTTTTGGCCTAAACCAGACATGATAAGCCATTGCAAATACCTGTGATGCCTATGAACACATTGCTTACAACCCTTTCTGTCTCCGTCCTTCACCTGGCCTCTGCTTACCTTTTCTACCTCATATCTTTTGACCCCTGTTCTTCCTTTGTAAGGGCTTGTGTGGTTACATTGAACACATTAGATAATACAGGATGATTTCCATACTTCCTAGTCAGCTGATCATTACCTTAATTCTATCTGCAAAGTCCCTCACAGTACTATCTGCATTAGTCTTTGTTTGAATAACCAAGGAATGAAAACCTTGGACAACACCTTTAGAATCTGGCTTATCACACTTCCATATGATAAAGAGCTCTAGCGAGGGTATACAACCAAGCAAAACAAAATGCCATGTGTCTTTTTCTCAGTTTCCACTGAGTCAATAGAAATAGGAGGTAGAAGTTTGGGTCTCTATAATCTGAGGTGAAACCTTATCTTTTACATATTCTAATAAATTGGTTTATCAATCAAAGAAAATAAAACATGCTACCATTCTGAACAGTTCTCCATCTGTGAAATAATTTCTACATTGGAAGAAAAAAATCCTTCATTACTTTTCTTGGTAAATTTATTATTTTCACCATATTAGTGAAATTAGCTACTAAAGTTACCTCATTTCAACATACTTCAATTAATGCTAATCAACTAATTGAGGAACAATCTGCAAAAGTCTCCTAATTAGCACTTAGCTTCCCAAATGTCCACTTCTAATAAATAATTTAGCACTTAAATATAAACTAAAGAAAAATAAAAAACTAAACAATAAAATTTTGTGGGTTTTCTATACTTACTATTGACTTAATAAAACATATACACATAACACAATTACAAGGCACTCTAGGAAAATAATTATTAGAATATGTTGTAGGTAAAAATTCTCATCATGTACACTCATTTAAAGAAGTAAACTTGTAAGTTATTCAAAGAATGCCGAATCTATAAATAGTCTTTTCATTTATTTAGAAGTTCATAGTAGGTCCTTGATTGCCTAGGAAAAGTTGAAGAGAAGATCACTATGAATAGAGTGTTCTACACAGAACAAGTCTTGTAGATGCCCTCCTGTGTCTGGTGCTTCCCTTCAAGGGTTTGCAAAAAAAGAAGAGAAAATACATTATGAATAATTTGAAGAGACCGCTAGTACTCTGATAAAAAACAAATAAAGATATCATAAAAGAAGGAGCTGCAAGCTAATATATCTTATGACTATAGATACTAAAACTTTAGCAAAATGAATTCAATATCATATTGAAAATAGTACATACCATTATCTACTGTGATTTATCCCAGGAATCCAAAATTATTTAATATACAAAAATTAATAGAAAACATCACATCAATAATGAAAGAAATAAACCATATGATCAGTTTAGTTGGTACAGAAATAGCATTTAAAAACTCTTTCATAAAAAAAGCACACACCAAAAATCTCTTTCATGATAAAACAATTAAGAAATAAGAAAGAGAAGGGGTATTCATCAACTTGATGAAAGGTTTCTACAAAAAAAGGTAGCTAATATCGTACTTAATGGTGAAAGAATGAAATATTTCCACCTAAGATCAGGTACAAGATAAGGATGACTGTTTTCATCATCTCTATTCAACATTGCCCTGGAAGCTACATCCTGAAAATTAGGACAGAAAATGAAAGTTGCCCATATTGTAAATGAAGTAAAACTATCTTTATTTGCAGATGACATAAACTTATATATAGAAAACCCCAATTAATACACAAGACAGCGATTGGAGCTAATAAATGCATTCAGGAAAAGTTTCAGGGTGCAAGATCAAAAAAGTCAGTCATGTTTCTATATACCTGCAATGAACAATCTGAAAAGGAAATTAAGAAAGTAACAGCAGTTACAAAAGCATCTAAAAAATAAAATACCTAGGGATAAACTTAAACACAAAGCATTTCTAAAGGAAATTAAAGGAGTCTCGATAAAAGAAATGACATCTAGTGTTCATGAATTGGAAGGCAACATTAATAAGATGGAAATACTCCATAAAATGATCTATAAATTCAAAGCAATCTTTATCAATATTCTAACTGCATTTTTTTTCAGAAATAGGTAAGCTAATCCTAAACTTCATATGGAATTTCAAAGAACCCTAAAATAGCCTTTATAATAATATGAGAAAAAAACAACAAATTTGGAAGACTCACACTTTCCAACTTCAAAATGACTATCAATCCATAACAATGAGAACATCATAGTACTGGTGTAAGGACAGACAGATGGATCATTGGAACAGAATGAAGAGTCCAGAAATAAACATTTATATCTACAGGCAACTCATTTTCAACAATGGTTCCAAGTCTACTCAATTGGAAAGAAATACTTTTCAAGAACTAGTTCTTAGAAAACCAAATGTTCACCTATTGGTCCCTTACCTCATTATATGTACAAAAATTAACTCAAAAAGTATCCCCAACATTAAGAGTTAACACTATAAAACTGATAGAAGAAAATACAGGTGCATTTTTCATAATCTTGGATTAGGCAATATTTTTGTTGATTTTCTTATGATCTCTCATACACAAGCAAAAATGGAATAAAGATAAATTGTTATTTAAAAAAGTAAACATTTGTGTATGTTAAAAAATATACTGAGCTGGAGCAGGGGCTCAGTTGTTACTTGCCTGGCATGTGTGAGGATGCAAGTTCGAACCCCAGCACCACATACACAATGAAGTGTCGAAGAAATGAAAGTCACATGAAAAACTAAATAAAATTGATTCTCCCTCCCTCTCTCTCTCTTTCTCTCCCCCCTTTAAAAAAATACTGATGAGAAAGTGAAAAGAGCACCAGTCATGGTGTTGTACACCTGTAATCCTAGAGACTCAGAAGGCTGAGAAAGGAGAACTGTAAATTGGAGGCCAGTCTCAGCAAATTAGTGAGACCATAAGCAACTTAACAAGATCCTATCTTAAAATTTAAAATAAAATAAAAATATGGCTCAGTAGTAAAGCACTCCTAGGTTCAAATCCCAATACAAAAAAAAAAAACACAAAAAGAAATTTCAAAAAACCCAAAAAACCCTATACAATGAAAGAAAATATTTCTTTTTTCTTTTTATAGAGAGAAAGACAGAGAGAGAGAGAGAGAGAGAATCAATTTTTATTGAATTTTTCACATGGCCTTCGTTGCTCTGAAACTTAGTTGTGTACAGGGGTGCTGGGGTTTGAACCTGTGTACTTCTGCATCGCAGGCAAGCACCATAATCACCGAGCCAATGCACCTGCCACTGAAAATATTTTTTTCTGATGTATCTGAAAAGGGTTTACCATACTGAATATATGAAAGAAACAACCCAAAAATAAAAAGAGAAAACACATAAAAAATTAGAGGAATTTTTACAAAGAAAATATATACATGGCTAATAACTTTGTGAAAAAATGTTTGGAATAATTATTCACAAGGAAAAGGAATATCAAAATTACATTAAAACCCCACTTCACCTACTAGGATGGATATAAGTTAAAAGAAGGAAAATAACAAGCAATGGCAAGAAACTGGAATCTTCTCGTATTGTTATCAGGAATAAAAAGTGCACAGTTTCTGTGGAAAACAGTTTGTCAATTCATCAAAAAGTTAAATATAGAAATAATATAAAACCCAGAAATACCAGTCTGAGCTGTATACTATAAAAATTGAAAATGAATGTTTACCTAAAAGCTTATACAGTAAGGTGCTGGAGTGGTGGCTTAGTGGTTGGAGCACGTACCTGGCATGTGCAAGGATATGGGTTCAAACCCCAGTACCGCATACACAACTAAGTGTCAGAGAAACAAAGGCCAGATGAAAAAGTACATAAAATTGATTCTATATTTCTCTCTCTCTCTCTTTAAAAAAAAGCTTTTATATTGAAACATTATTCATAATAGCCAAAACATGGAAAAAAATCCCAAATGTTCATCAACTGATGAATGGGTAAATAAAATGTGGTTTCTCCATACAATGAAATACTATGTAGCTATAAAAAGAAATGAAATACATGCCCCAGTGTGGACAAATATTGAAAATATTAAATAAATATTAAGTGAAATAAATGAGACATGAAAAACCACATATCACTTGATTTTCTATGTATAAGTTTGTATGAAATGTCCAAAATAGAATAATTTGTACTGATAGAAAGTAGATTAATGATAGCTGCAGGTTTAGGGGAGGGAGAAATGGTAAACAAAAAGGAAATGAAAGGCAATAACTCATTGTTTGTGTGTTCAGAGTACATCAAATGCTCTATATCATAACATTCACGAATGTACTAAAAGCTATTTAATTACATACATTAAATTGTCACACCTATGTTATATTCAGTCCATCTTTATTCAAGTATGCTTGTTAAGAATTGTTTAACTAATAATCTAAACAAAACATAGTCAATATGATTTAATTTAAGCAAAAAATGTTGACTATACAAACAATCCAAATTTAGTCCCTCAGGTACAGTATAATGGGGAAATCCATGTTAGTAAGAATACTGTGGCACATCAATGTTTGCAGAAGCACAATTCATGAAAGCTGTTATGGAACCAACCAAGACACCTTTTAGCATATGAATGGATAAAGAAAAATGTGGTATATCAAGCTCATATATTAGAACCAGCAAAGGCATAGCAAGACATAATCTAGGGCAACCATAGATATGTAGGGTGGGGACAGGGGAGGATAGGTGGGGGGAAGCAAAAGAGACGGCGAATAGGGAGGTATCTAGGGAGACAACCAACCATGTAGCACACTGAGAATCCAAATAATACTTATACAATCATTTAATTCTAGAAAATTCACAATCTAAGCATTTATATCACTTGTAGAGGCAAAATTCAGAAGAATTAAGAGATTGGGGTGTGGGCAATGTGGCGATAATTCTGGTTGAAGAACATATGCATATATATGGTTCCTTTATATGCATTTATGGTTGCACACTAACTCCTTAATAAAACATTTTTTAAAAAAGAATATATATATATATATATATATATATATATATATATATATATGAATATTACTCAGCCGTAAGGAATAATGACTTTATGGCATTTGCTGGCAAATGGATGGAACTCGAGGCTTTCATGTTAAATGAAATAAGCCAGTCTCAAAAAGCCAAAGATCAAAAGTTCTCTCTGATATGTGGAAGCTAATCCAAAATAAAGGAAAGCTCAGAGGAATAGACAAAGGGGAAGGAAACAGAGGGAGGAGCAGTGAGATAAGGAAATTTCATAGAATGAATCAGAGTTAACTTTCCCATGTTCATACAGGAACATACCGTGTGAATCCCATCAACAGGTGATTTGAAAAGAAAATCTATTAGTAAATAACAGAAAGATCAGTACAGTGGAGGTAAGAGTCACTTATATCTTTATTTGCTTTGTCACATATACCTAAAAAGAACAGGTGAGAGGAAGGAAGGGGAAGGTGAAATATTGGGGAATGGATTATAACAAGTTACTTTCCATGCTTTTATAATCATGTCACTGTATACTCTGTTATCATATACACCTAAAATGAACCAATTAAAATATATATTTAAAAAGCATACTGGCCATTCAGAAAGGTGGTTTATTATCATGTGTTAAATCCAGATAAGGTGTAATGTTATACAGCCTAATACTTTTTTAGAGATATTGTGGGTAAGGGAAGGGGGGGATTTGGGTGGGAAATTGGGGGGGCACTCCTGGGGGTAAATCTAGTGTCCAGAAACTATGCACATTTTATATTATTTTGTTAAAATTTTGTATGGCTATTCAAAAATAAAAAAAAACAAAAACGCATGGTCACCACCAACAACAACCAAAAAAGCATACTGTGGTAAATACACATTGTTAGGGATCTCTTTCCTACCATTCATTCTACTTGCCACTCTAAATAGGTGAGATCTTTTAAGACACATGTTAAGTATATTATTATCTCCGCTATGTTTTCAAAGGCATTGATTCTTAAAAATGCTGAATGATTTGGCCAAGTGCATGCAATTGTTAATAGTGTATCATTGATATCTAAGTCTGGGTGATGCAAAGTCCATTTTTCCCCTTTTCTGCCATGCTTCTGTCTCTCTCCAAGCTGGATATGACCTTTCCCAGCTCTGCCTTTGACTTCTATCTCCTACAATATATCCCCTCTTTTCTGATTCACTTACATTACACCTGACCCCAAGTTTCTACAAAAACTTAAGTAATTCTTGTTTTTGTTGACAACTACTAAAAATTTAAGCTTCCTTGTTAGCTTGCATTTTATTGTACTATTTGATTTTCAGAGCTTAAGCAAAAGGATCGTTTTTTTCTGATCTGAACTCTTTAAAGATGTTCTGCCTTTGGGAGTGAGAGGTAGAGGGAAGAGAGAGAACATTCATGATTGACAATGTCCCTATTATTTGAGGGGGAAGATCCAAACAACATGTTTTAGATTGCAGTGGTATCAAAATAAACATTGACACCAACACTTTCTCACATAAAACTTCATTAAATGTTTAATAAAATATTTTGAATAATATTTAAAATCATCAAATATACCCAAAAGAAAGGGATATCTAAAGCCACAAATGACAAAGAGACAAACCAGGAGAAAAACTAAAAACATAGAAATTTGTTACAATGAGGACATGCAAAGATTCCACAATGTCAGTGATAAGGGATGACTGTAGATAACACTCCAAAATTATTGATTAAATCAACATAAAGGTGGAAACTTGGGCAGTTCTCAAATACAAAGAAAGTTTAAACTAAGGAAAAATAGCCATGTAATACAGCTAGCAAAGCACTGTGATTGGAAGATAAAAGAACACAGCTACATCAACAGTGTGACCAACGGGTAGGCTTCATATGGCATTAGGGACTGAATTTACAAATCTTTATGGCTTTAAAACTACAAAGAATTATTATTTAAAATGGGCCAGATCCCTATTGTCTTTGGACAGATATCAACAAGTGTAAATTTTTCCAGCAAAAACCTCATACAGTGTGTTTTAAACAGCTTTTGATTGCTGTGACTACAGGACCTGACAAGAACAATTTTAGGAGGAAAAGTTTATTTGGGGCTCATAGTCTTTGTCCATAGAAGGCTGCTCCCTCCTTCAGGGCTCAAGGTGAGGCTGGACATCATGGTGGAGAGTGTGACAGAGGGAAGCAGAGAAACTCCACACCAGATACAAAATATATACAGCAATGGCAACCCCCAATGACCGGCCTTCTCCAGCCACACCTTACCTGCCTTCAGTTGCCAGTTAGTCCCACAAGGGGATTAGCTCACTGATTGAATTAAGTCTCCTATAACCCAATTATTTCACCTCAGTCTTCCCACAGTGCCACACATGAGCTTTTGGAGGACACCTCATATTCAAACCACAACACAGAGTTTCGAAAAAACATGAATTTCTAATAAAATCCCAGTACACTATAAAAAAGTGTCCATAAGTGGGGATCAGCAGAAATATTCATGAATAAAAGTAGTTCAGTAACAACTTAAACTGTTGTAGTTAAAGGAGCTATAATTTAAAATTAATACATTTGATACATTTTTTTCCATTTTTAACAATTTAATTTATGAGTGCTCATTTATAAGCCAATTTGGTACCATGTTCATGCAACATATAACACACATATACACAAACAAACAAGACATGTGTACACACAAAAATTTGCCAGGAAACACAGATTTTATACCCTTTCTTTGAATAATTGACCTTTGAATAATGACAGCAGTAAAAAAAATAGGATTAAACACTAGTTAGATAAAATAAGGCCAAATGAAAAATATATTTAGGTGCATGAAAATACAGATGAATGCACCAGTGAAATTGAGCTCAAAATCCAAAAATGAAATGGCCATATTTGCTCTAGTCAAGGAGCATGTAAACATCTTTAGCAGCCCAGAGTGCATTTTTGAATCAGAGTTAGAGTTAACCCATACATTTAATGCATTTTTAAATGAGAGAAAAATCCCACAAATTTGGAGCAAATGATTGACTACTAAAATATGATGAAGCATATAAAAAAAGAAACAAAATTTCCAGAAATGGCTAAAATAATAGTTGAAATTAGAAATTCAATGGCTGGATTATGCATTAGATAAGAAATAAAAGATGAGGAAAATACTGAGTTGGAAGATTGATCTGAAGTGATTTCCAATAATACCACTCAAAGGGAAAATCTGAAATGAGATTAAAGAGATATGGAGAATAGAGTCAAATCAAATATGTCTAATCAAGAAAAAACATTTAGAGGCTGGAGATGTGGCTCAGTTGCAGAATGCTTCCCTGGCATGCATGAAGATTTGAGTTTGATCCCCAACAACACATATACAACTAAGTGGAGGAAAACAGAAAACATGAAAGAAATTTAAAAAAATAAATCTCTCTCCTCTCTCTCTTAAAAAAAAAGAGAATAAATTTTTAATCATAATTCTAAGAGATAATATGGAGAAAGAAAGAAAGAAATGTTTAAAAAGACTATGTCTGAGGATTTCTCATCATACATGGGATTCTTTTGAAGCCCAGGGAGTCCCAAGAAGGATATGGAAATCTAAACCCAGACACCTTGTAATAAACTACAAAACCCCATGGAAAAATCAGTAAATTTAATATCACTCAGAGAGAAAATATGTAAAATGACTTATCTCAAAAGGAATGACAATTTCTCAACAGCAAAGATGAATGTCCAAAGAATGTAGAATAAAATTTTTATAAATCTAGGAGTAAATATTTTAATCTAGAATTGTTGAATCCAAAGGAGTTATCTTTTAAAATGGAATAATATTCAAAAATAGTAATGATACTATTTATAAGAATCTAATAGGGCATATGTATTTAACACCATTTCAAGATATAAAGAAGAAATTATACTACCATAATGAGAATTTCTTCAACTTACCATAATAAATGGTCCTTCTAGTATAAGACCCTGAATAACTGGTATTTCAAAGAGATGAAAAAATTAACCAGGGAAATGGAAGATTTAAAATGATATTAATTTAATTAACATATTATATGTTCTCTGAAATTTGGAAAAAACACATTATTTTCCATCATTCACAAGCCAAAGAAAATATTACTAAGTCATAAACATTTAAAAAATCCTGGTTCAGGAAGATGGCAGAGTGGATCTAGGCAGCAATCTGACCTCCTCCACAGTTGATGCTTGAAGCATTGTGTTATGGTTTGAAAGGGAGATATCCCCCTAAAGCTCACATCTGACAATTTGGGAAGACTGAGGTGAAATGATTGGATTAGAAGAGCCTTAATACAATCAGTGAGTTAATTCCTTCGTAGGAATTAACTGGCAACTATAGGCCAGTATAGTGTGACTGGAGAGGGTGGGTCATTGGAGAGTGCCTTTGGGATACATATTCTGTATCTGGTGTGGGGCTTCTCTTCTCTGCTCTGCTTCCCGATGTGGCATCTTCAGCTCCCTGCTCTCTGGAGCCATGATGTTCAGCCTCACCTTGAGCCCCAAGGAAAGGAGCCAGTCTTCCATGGATTAAGACCTCTGAAGTCATGAGATCTAAAATAAACCCTTTCCTCCTAAAATTATTCCTATAGGTCCTTGGATAACAGCGGTGAAAAAGCTGACTAAAGCAGAAAGCTTGACCTCTACATTTGAGACTTGAAGCTGTGCAAGAGCAACAGATCAGAGAGGCAAGTGACAGGAAATACTATAAACTCAATATTGGACAATCTGAGACTTGGAGAGACTTGGAATTTGGTAAATGAAATAGAAAATAAGGAAGTAATTTCTTGACCCCAAATGCTTTCCAGGGCAGGGCTGAGGAGAAGGAAAACAGAGAGAGAAAGAGGGAGAGGCAAAAACCCTCTTGTTAAGTCCTTAACAACTGTTGGAAAGGAAGGCAGACCAAGTTAAAATGGGACAGAAGCAGCAAAGACAGTGAAGGAGGTCACACAATTCAGATTAAACTGTTGGCAGAAAACTTCTCATCAGGTCAGCCATTTTGCAGAGGCTACAGCTATCCAGGTTCCATAAAAGAAATTAAAACTATTCAGCTTCTTCCCACCTACAGATAGCAATGAATAAAGCCATTTGGGAAATCTCACAATATCTAGAAGAATCAGCTAGAGTAATTACTGTTAGCTGAAGGTTATGGACACCACCTCCACTCTCCAAGTCAACGGGAGTAGAGTAGGCAATTCCCTTCCAGGGATTGTCAGAACATTGGTCACAACAGCTCAGGTGAAGATGGGCAAACTGACCTTACCCTGCTGATGGTGACAGGTTAAACCCCAGTGATCAGCAGCAGCTGGGGTGGAGGTTTCTGAGCCATAGTTAGTCCATCCATAGAGAATCTGCATTCCCAAGCATCATAGCTGCAGACAGGCTCCTAGGGCTACCAAGATGCCTTCAGTGGAGGGAAGTGGGTAGACAGTAATCCATAGTAGCCTATCCCAACCCTGAGCACTGTACCCCTACACCCAATAGAAATAGTCATCAGATGCAGCATACACCAAACACAGAGACTTGGGCCTCTAGAATGACTAACAAGCTCCAGAAGCTGAAAACGAACAATAGCAATCCAGGAAGTTGCTCTTGTGCCCTAGTACCTCTGGGAGAATTCACAACAATGAGTCCTAGAGTTGCCAGATGACAAAATTCTCATTCAGACACACTGACCCACAGAAGGCCTTTCCTGAGTATAACACCAAGCAGCCAGTGAAGAACTCACAAATATGCAGTACAGCACACTTTACAAAGGAGCTTACAAATGTAAGTTAGTGGATTGACCAGATGTAAATCCACCAAACTGGAACCTGCATACTCAAGAGAGTAGCACATCTGCACCTCCCACAGGCCACCCAACACCACTTCAACCAGATCATCACATCTCTACCATACACAATATATATACACCATAATATAATGATAATAATATTTATGTTCCAAATGTAGGTTTGCCTACATACATAAAACAAACTGTACTCAGTATAAAGACACAGATCCCAATACAGTAATACTAGAGTTCAACACATCTGTCTCATCAGCCTATAGGTCATCTAGACAAACTAAATAAAGATTCTTCAGACCTAAAAAAATACTATTAATCAATGAACTTAACAGACATCTATGGAATAATTAACCCATCGATAATCAAATTCATTTTCTTCTCAGCTCATACAAAACCTTCTCCAAAACAGACCATATCTTAGGGTATAAAGTAAATCTTAACAAATACAAAAAAACTAAATAAATTCTTCCATCTTATCAGATCGTGATTGAAATTAATCAGAAATCAAACAAGATAAAAAACAAATTATTTTAGCACATGGAGATTGAATAATACATTTTGAACAAGGAATGGGTCATAGAAGAAATCAGGAAGAAATTTAAAAATTATTAGAAAAACAATGAGAAGAGAAGTAAAACATTTCAAAATCTCTAGTACATTATGAAGACAGTTCTAAGATGAAAAATTATAGCACTAAGTATCTGCATAAAAAAGAAACTAGAAAGATCGTAAATAAATAATTTAATATCACAGCTCAAAGCCCTAAAAAAACTAAACCAAACTCACTCCAGAATCAATAGAAGATAGGAAATAGTTAGGAATAGACACAAAATTAATGAAAGTGAAAGTAAAAAAATTATAAAAGATCAACATAACAAATAATTGGTTCTTTAAAACAACTAGCAAGACTTTAGTAACCTTTAGCAAAACTAACCAAACAAGAGAGAAGACTCTAATCAACATCTAGTATTACCCTGATATCAAAGAAAGAAAACTACAGACCAATATTCCTGATGAATGTATCTGCAAACATTCTTATAAAACATTACCATTCTTGATACAAAAACACATTAAACAGACTGTGCACCATGATCAAGTTTCATTCCAGAAATTCAAGGTTGATTCGAAATATGTAAATCAATAAATGTAATTCACCACACAAATAGATTTAAGAACAAAAAACACATGATCATCTCAATAAATTGAGAAAAAAAACTTTGAGAAATTCAGTGCCCATTCATGAGAAAAACTCTGAAGCAACAAGGGACATAGGAATTTAACTAAACATTATAATGGCTGTTTCTGATCACATATTCAGACCAAAACTAGGTTGACTTCAACATCTGACACACAGAAATGGTCCTAATAGAAAAGACTGAGAGTTGGGTGAACATATGAAATACATTATTTAATTGTAGTCTGCTAATGAGGACTCATTAGTAATCAAACAAATAAAAATTAAAATCATAATTAGCAGTTTGCTCACATATTACCCATACATTTAAAAGTGTAAAGTACTAAATTTTAGCAAGGATGCCCAGAAATGCTAATTCTTTTTTTTTCCTTTTTTTAAATTAGATGGATATAAAGCAATTGAGGGGGGAACATTGTCAAACATTCAAGAACAAATGTATATATACTTAGTTATCCAGGGCTAATGCCATACCATGGATGCCCAGCTTGGGTTCCCCATGTTGCTGTTTCCCCCAGAAGAACTCCTGAGTTAAATGGATATCTCGTGGAGGCCAGAGATCTCCTTCTGAGATGATTCCCCCAAATTCCCACCATCCAGTCTCCTAGGTGTTCTTCCTAAGCCCTCCCCCCACCCTGTCCCCCACCCTATACCTCCAAGTATCCTAGTGAGTCATCTCTCTGTTGCATTAAGAATCATACAATTTGAAGTTATTATTAGCTTAGCGGTCTAACATACTGCTTCCCAATGTACTCTAGCTTCCAAAGATGAGATAAACCTTTCGGCCCTTGAGTCTCTGAGATTGGGATACTTCACTTAGCATAATTCTTTCCATCTCCATCCATTTGATTTCAAAGGCCATAATATTGTCTTTTCTAATGGCCAACTAGTATTCCCTTGTATATATGTACCAAAGTTGTTGTAATCCAGTTGTCAAGTGAGGAGCATCTGGGTTGGTTCCATAATCTAGCCATAGTAAATTGAGCTGCTATAAACATTGTGAAGCCACATCACTAAAATATGCTGATTCTAACTCTTTTGGGAAAATATCCAGGAGTGGGATAGCTAGGTCATAAGGTGGTTCCATCCTTAATTGTTTGAGGATTCTCCACACTGCTTTCCATAGTGGCTGAACCAGTTTGCAGTCCCACCAGCAGTGTGAAAGTGTTCCTCTTTTCCACAGCCCCTCCAGCATCTGCTGTTTTTCGAATTTTTTATTTTTGCCACTCTAACAGGAGTGAGCTAAAATCTCATTGAAGTTTTGATTTGCATTTACCTTATAGGTAATGATGTAGAGCATTTTCTCATATATTTCTGGGCTTTCTGGACTTCTTCTGGTGAGAAGCTTCTTTTAAGATCTGTAGGCCATTTATCGATTGGTTTATTTGTGATTTTGGTGTTTAGTTTCTTTAATTCCTTGTATATTCTGGATACTAGCCCTCTGCCCAAGGTGTAGCAGGCAAAGATTTTCTCCCATTCTGTAGGTTCTCTCTTGATGCTCTTGACTAGATCTTTAGCTGTGCAAAAACTTTTTAGTTTAATTGTATCCCATTCATTTATTCTGTTTTATTGAGAAATTCTTTGTTGAACAATCATACAAGTTTTTAACAAAATAATATAAAATGTATATAGATTCTGAAGATTAGATTTACCCCCAAGAGTGCCCCCCTGTTACCCACCCTTATTCCTCCCTTCCTCTTCCCGCAACATCTCCAAAAATGTATTAATTCTTGACTTTACTGCTTGAGCCATGGGAGTTTTGTTAAGGAAGGTGCTGCTGGCTCCTATGTCCTGTAGTGTTGACCCTACTTCTTTTTCTAGTAAGTTTATAGTTGTTGGTTTAATATCCAGATATCTGACTCATTTTGATTAGATTTTTGTGCAGGGCAAAAGATAAGGATCTAGCTTCAGTTGTCTACACATGGCTGTCCAATTTGTCCAATAACATTTGTGGAACAGGCTATCTTTCTTCCACACTATGCTTTTGCCCCCTTTATCAAATATCAAATACTTAAAGATATGGGGGTTTGTCTCAGAATCTTCTATTCTGTTCCACTGGTGTTTGGTTCTGTTTTGATAACAATACCATGCTGTTTTTGCTACTACAGCTCTGTAGTATAATTTCAGGTCAGGGATTGAGATACTCCCTACTTCTTACTTCATGTAGAGTAATGTTTTGGCTAGTCTGGGTCTCCTGTTATTCCATATGAACTTGAGAATTGCTTTTTCTATATCTGTGAAGAATGCCATTGGTATCTTGATGGGGATTGCATTGCTTTGGGTAGAATGGGTCACTTTTAATATATTGATTCTGCCTATCCATGAGCATGGAATGTTTTTCCATCTACTCAGGACTTCTGTAATTTCTTTTTTTAGCGTTTGATAGTTTTCTTTGTAGAGATCCATAATATCCTTTGAAGGTTAATGCCCAAGTATTTCATTTTTTTGGAGGAGATGGTGAATGGGAGAGATGTCCTGATTTCTTCTCCTGCAGATTTGTTGCTGGAGTAAAGGAAAGCTAGTGACTTACTGGAGTTGACCTTGTAGCCAGCTACTTTGCTAAAATCACCTATAAACTCTAGGAGTTTTCTGGCCGATGTTATTGGGTCTTCTAGGTATAGAATCATGTCATCAGTGAATAGAGGTAACTTAACTGCCTCTTTTCCCATATGAATACCTTTGATTTCCTTGTTTTGACTGATAGCTCTGGCAAGGGTTTCAAGGACTATATTGAACAAGAGTGGGGAAAGTGGATAGCCTTGTCTTGTACCCGAATTCAGTGGAAATGCTTTCAGTTTTTCTCCATTGAGGATAATGTTGGCTATGGGTCTGTCATAAATGGTTCTGACATAGTTAAAGTATCTTCCCTTAATCCATATCTTTTCCAGAGTTTTGAGCATAAAGTGGTGTTGAATTTTATCAAATGCCTTCTCTGAATCAATTAAGATGATTATATGATATTTGTTTTTACTTCTGTTTATATGGTGAATTACATGTATTGATTTGTATATGTTGAACCTGCCTTGTTTTCCTGGAATGATGCCCACTTGATCATAATGTATTAAAAAGATAATGTGCTTTTGTATTTGATTAGCTAAAATTTTATTAAGGACTTTTACATTAATGTTCATTAGGGAAATTGGTCTGTAGTTTTCTTTTCTTGACATGTCTTTGTTGGGTTTTGGAATCAGTGTAATATTTGCTTCATAAAAAGTTTCTAGCCGTGTTTTCACTCTATCAATTTCCTGGAAGAGCTTGTAGAGGATCGGTGTTAGTTCTTCTGAGAAGGCTTGGTAGAAGTCTGCCGTCTATCCATCCGGACCTGGGCTTTTCTTTTTTGGGAGAGCTTTGATTGCTGATTCAATTTCTCTATCTGTGATAGGTTGGTTTAGATTTTCAATATCCTCCTGTGTTAAAGAGGGGATGTCGTATATGTCCAAGAATCTGTCCATGTCCTCCCGGTTATCAAACTTGGCAGGGTATAAATTTTCAAAGTAGGTTCTGATAATCTTCTGGATCTCAGATGAGTCTAAGGTGATATCACCATTTTTGTCTTTGATTTTGTTATTTGCTTCATTTTGTTCTTCCTTTTAGTGAGGTTGGCAAGGGGTCTGTCAATCTTTATTTTTTTAAAGAACCAACTCTTAGTTTTGTTAATAATTTGTATTTTTTTTGTTCTCTATTTCATTGATTTCAGCTCTGATTTTGGTAATTTCCTGTCTTCTGTTAGCTTTGGGGTTGGATTGTTCCTCTTTTTGTAGTCGTTTGAGTTGAAGCATAAGGCTGTTTATCTGGTCTCTTTCTAGATTTTTGATGTATGCACTCAGTGCTATAAATTTACCTCTTTTTTTTTCAAAGCATATAATTTATTGGTAAAGATTCACTCTAGATTAGTGTCTCAAGCAGCCCACTAATCAGAATTAGAGAACCTAGGAGGAGTTTAACTGGTAGACTTATGCTTTTTTCTCTGTCTTTTTTGACTATTAATCCTTTTGTTTTTATTTTTTTCATTCCAAAAAATGGAATAGCATATATTCCTTTAAAGATCCTCAACAATGAAAGAATGTGTTTATTAGTATCATTTGAAAATTATTTGTCCCTTTGACTTGAAGAGTAAACGAATAAGATAGTTCTATATTCCTGACATAGAGAAATATATAGAAATTGTAAACTTTCTTGCATACATGAAATAAAGCTCTATTTTTGACTCTTACATTTTTAGTCTGGTTTTTGTTTTTCCTCTGTTTAGTTGTATATGTGCTGTCAGGGTTTGAACCCTGGTCCTCATGCATGTAAGGCAAGCACTCTACAGCTAAGCCATTGCTCCTGCTTCTGACCCCTACTTTTTTTTTTTTTTT
>PVKS010019672.1:0-38022 GCA_004027875.1 Aplodontia rufa
AAAGAAGTAGTAATTGGAAAGAAAGATACACCTTGATCATAGGATTAGAAGATTAATATTGTCAAAATGTCAATTCTACCCAGGATAATCAAAGAGTCAAGGCAATTCTAACCAACAATCTAACATGAAGTTCTGTATAAACTGACAAGTTTGTTCTAAAACCCACCTATGGCAAGTAGTCAAAGAAACTTTGAAAAAATGTTGGAGAATACATACTACCATTTTCAACGCCTATTTTAAAAGGACACTAATCAAGACAGCGTTGTGTTGGTGTGATTATAATCAGCACTTCAAGCGAAAGCATAGGAAATCAGGAGCAGGAGCACAGGTGGATGCACAACTGAACCCCAGGGAGGAGCCCAGGTGAATCTGTGCGTGGAGAGACTCTTTCAACAAAGGTTGCTTGAACTACAGAGGAGGTCGTATGGAACTGTGCCCTCCTCCCAGTTCCTAGGCTGGGGTCCTCACCTCAGCTCTCAGAGGAGACTGAATTGGACATCTGTAAGCTCTAGTTCAGTATGACCGCTGTCCTTATGAGAAGAAGAGGTCAGGACACAGACACACGAAGGCACAACATTGCGAGGACACAGGTGATGGTGGCTGTCTACAAACCAAGGAGGGTGGCTGCTGACACCTGATTGTGGACCTGCAGCCTCAGGAGCTGTAGAAAAGAAGTCCCTGTTGCTGAAGCCACTCCATGGGTAGCATTTTGTTATGGCAGACCTAGCCAACTAAAAGGTATTAATAGCAACACATCCAAGCCGAAGACCCAAAAATCTCTCCACCCATACCTCATATCATGTACAGCAACTCAAAAGGAATCAAAGATTGAAATACAGGGGCTGGAGTGGTGGCTCGGTGGTTGTGGTGCTTGCCTGGCATGCGCAAGTACACGGGTTCAAACCCCGGCACCCACGTACACAACTAAGTGTCGGAGCAACGAAAGCCATGTGAAAAACTCAAAAAAGTTTGATTCTCTCTCTCACTGTCCTTCTCTCTAAAAAAAAAAAAAAAAAAAAGATTGACATACAAAATGTGAAACAGTAACATATAGGAGACTGTGTCTCTGGGTCAGGTCTTGAATTCACAGATATTTCTTTAAGACCAGGTATATAACCTACCAATTAACATGCTGATGAACTGACCTCCGCTAAAAGGTAAAATTTGTGATCGTTCACTTTTTTACTAATTATTTTTTTACTTACACTTTGTTTTGTTGGGGACCAAACCCAGAACCTCACATTCTAGGCAGGGGCTCTTCCACCAAGCAGCACCCTCAGCCCCAAAACTTCTGGTCTTTGAAAGCACCTACTAAGAGAATGAAGGTAAGGTACGGAGCAGGGAATGCATTTGGAAATTACTTAATCCTGGAAATAAATTTAACCCAGGACATTGAAAAACACTGAGCACTGGACAATAAAAATCAAACTTTTAAAAAGAGGCACGCAGCATGAACAGGAAGTGCTGAAGTGGACACTGTGTGGCAGAAGGGAAGCTGCAGGTCCCTGGGGTCTGCAGACCAAGTTAGGAGAGGTTCCCAAAGTTCACAGGTCTGCGGAGGAAGCCAGCAGATGCCGGTGGGCGCTTTGGAGTGCAGTTTGGCAATTTCTTAGTGAAAGCTCACGTCCTCAAGAACCATGCTCTTTCCCTGTAAGAGCCCAAGCTGGAAACAACCAAGGGTTCCATCAGCAGGTGAATGAGTCAGCACTCTGGACGTCTGTACAACGGAACCCTGCTCAACAAGGGAATCCAACCAACTACTGCTGCACTCGACCCCAAACACACCCCATGATCATGCTGACTTACAGAGGCCAGGAAAGAAAGAGGGAGGAGAAAGAGAGAAAGGAGAGAGGGAGAGAGAGAAAGAAAGGGAGAAAGAGAGAAAGGTAGAGAGAAATGAGAGAGGAAGAGAGGGAAAGAAAGGGAGAAAGGGAGGAAGGGAGAAAGAGAGAAAGAAAGGGAGAAAGAGAGAAAGGGAGAGAGAGATAAAAAGGAAGAGAGAGAAAGGGAGAGAGAGAAAGAGAAAGGTAAAAAGAGAAAGGGAGAAAGGCCTAGAGAGAGAAAGGGAGAAAGAGAGAGGGGGAGAGAGAAAGAAATGGAGAGAGAGAAAGGGAGAAAGAGAGAAAGGGAGAAAGGGCAAGAGAGAGAGGGGAGAGAGAGAAAGAGAGAAAGGGAGGAAGAGAGAGAAAGAGAGAGAGAAAGAAAGAAAGGGAGAGAGACAGAAAGAAAAAGGAGAGAGAAAAAGAATGAAAAAGGGAGAGAGAGAAAGGGAGAGAGACAGAAAGAAAGGGAGAGAGAGAGAGAGGGAGAAAGAGAGAGAAAGGCAGAAAAGGAGTGACAGAAACGGAGAAAGAGAGAAAGGGAGAGAAAGAGCGGAAAGAAGGCAGACAGGCAGACAGGCAGGACCTGCTGGATGTATTTACATATAGTTCTAGGAAAGGCAAACAGACCCTTAGGACTGAAAGCCCTCACTGGCTGCCGGGGAAGGTGAGGGTGGAAAGGAGGGCAGCTGGGAGTGGAGCTGAGGGGGTGTCCGGGACTTTGGGGGGTGATACAGACTCTCTTTACTGTCACTGTGGTGCCCTGAGCATAGTGGAGCCTGTCACATTGCACCTTGTCAGGATGTGCCCTTTGTTCTTTTGATTATGCCTCAATAAACTGCTGAAAAGCTCCATACAAATTAATTTTTCTGCGTTTTAAAATTTAAATATGAAATGATTTTGCACTTATACCAAAGCTTATTTTTCTCTTTGAAATAATCTGATCGTGTTGAGCCTTGCCCAGGAGAGAGCTCCCCAGCCTGTTTCAGCACCGTGGTTCTGTTCTGTGTGTGTCATGAACCTGCCCTTTGCTGACTTTTCCGACTGTGAACAGAGAACCTGTATTGTATATTATGCAGTGAAGCACGCTGTGTTCACCCAGAGCTCAAACCTGCATTCGGGATGTTTCTAAGTTATATGGAGACACTCAATTCACAGGGAATGATCCTAGTAGAAAAGTTAATATAAAAAATCTGAAAAACATTCCAAGAGGCTAAGCCTTTTGCTTGTATGATAATTTTAATATTTCAACTAGGAAATCTTACTGCTTTGAAGTAATTTTGCATTTTATAATTATTTGTGTAATTGACTTTTTAAAGTTTCTTTTTAACTTTTTCAGAGGGAGCAAGCTATGAGAATCCATGAGATGGAAATATATATTATAAAGCTTAAGGTTTGCATCATTTTTCTAAAGGTTTATTATCTGGGGTATTTTAACCACATATTTCAATGTTAAATGTATAAATTAAAATTTTACACTTACATGCTAGAAAATTTATAGGATTGTTCAAGACACAGAATTCTAAAATAGGCAATCACTTCAATAAATGATCTAACATCAACTACTGTTAAGATGCTCTGTGATGTACGGATGTGTGTGCATATAAAATAAACATGCATAGCCCACTTCCAGCTTGAGGGTGCATGTGTGTAGATGTGTGTGTCACACTACACAGAAATAAGTAAACCACAGCAGTGTTTAGGAATCCGTGTGCACACTGTAAGTAAACAGCACTGATTGTCATTCACCCCAGCACACAGGAAGCCGGCACTGCCCATCCACTGCATTTCAGTTGCAATCAGTTGACAGTTTGCTTTGAATGAAAATAAACACCTCTCCAAACAGCTTGAATGTTTGCTACAGAAAAATAAAATAAATAAGCATCAAAGTGCGTAATAGATTTTAAAAATTGGATATGGCAAAATAAACAGATCTTAATCCCTCTATAACTTGATAAATAAATGTGGCTTTATTTCAGGTGCAGTTTTGCCTCTGGGTCCCTGTCTTCTGTTAGCTTCCCCTGTCAACAGCAAATCCATGTAAATGAGAAAGACTGAGTCCTGTCCCTGGCCTCTTTGCTAATCCTCCTCCATTCTTCTAATCACGCTACACGGGAGCCAATATCTATTTTCATCAGGCAGATAGGATCTCTTAAGGAATTAAAGAGGTTTTCCACTTAGTTCTATGCTGGGCAAGGACAGGGCTGTGATCTGGGGCTTTGGGGACTTCTCATTATGCACTGGCGCTTGCTGGATCGAAGACCTGAGTCCCGGCTACTGGATTTTTAATCCTCCTGTGGTTAGGGTTAGAACTTGCAGTTATTTCAGATCTTTGATTACTCAGCACTTGGCTTTGATTGAGTGAACTTCTGAAGACAGCACTGAACTGCGATTTCAAGTGAGCCGTTTTAAAGTGACTACTGGAAGAAACAGATAGGAAAAGCCCGGTGGTTAAGCTACACTATCCCTTTTTAATTGACTTTCTGAAGCCATCTGATGCTTAACTCTTCATGGACCACAAGGAAAATAGAGTAAATACAGTGAATGACTTTCAAGTTCCCTTTCAGTGGGAGTATTTCCATGAAATTTGCAGAATTCCTGGCAATTGTGAGACTGTGCACCACTCAGCCTGAGCCAAGGGCAGCAACTGACATGGAGAAGGTTTAATAGATGGAGCTGATTTCCAGCAGTGGAGGAAAATCCCCTCTGCAGGTCATTTAAACACTCATGGAAAAAGCAGATAGAATGCTACCATGGTAATATTGCCAGTGCAGAGAGAAAATGTAATTTGGGGAAATAAAATAAATTTTGAATAAAACCGCTGTTGTGCTGCTTACACAAAATAACCTTAAAGATCTCTTCCTAAGCAGCTTGAAGAAGTCAGGCCAGCTGTTGTCTTTCACCCGGTCCTGGAAGGG
Organism: Aplodontia rufa; assembly: GCA_004027875.1. Taxonomy (NCBI): domain Eukaryota; kingdom Metazoa; phylum Chordata; class Mammalia; order Rodentia; family Aplodontiidae; genus Aplodontia; species Aplodontia rufa. The sequence goes on from PVKS010019672.1 coordinate 4,739, forward strand.
AGTGACCTGGGAGAGACTCCCTGGGTTTTGATATTATACCAACCTTTTGGAAGGGGAGTCAGTGAAAATGACAGCTGCCCTTTTTCCCCGCACACTTGCTGCAGAAGCATAGTCGAGAGCCACCCGTGGCTTTCATCACAGCCTGTGACTAGCCATACCCCGGTCCTGTTTGGAAGGGAATTAGGGATCAGCTGCAGCTGAACTGTGAACCTGAGCAGTGGCAGGAGATGCCCACCCTGCGCCACTGTTGCCCACACCCTAAGGCTGCGGTGAGAACGGGACTGGGATGGTTGTCACATTTCCCTCCACGGTTCCAAGAAGGAGACTTCTTGGAAATATCCGGGGCATAAATGTTCATTGTTTTTAAAGCACTCTAGCAGACTGGAATGGACAGCAGGGTGTCTTTCGATTTATATGTGAGCCCATAGCTACCTGTAGCAGATCGAACCCCTGCTGTGGTCAAAAAGGAAGAGACAAGGTGCACTCCAACTTTATAAGTATGTCCTCGTATATCCCACCATCACGGACATATAAAACATGTTCTTCATGACAAGAATTATGTCAGTATACTTGGGTATAAATATGTACCCCCAAAAGAGAGGCAAGGGACCAGAGGATGGGACAGGGAGGTGGGGTGTGCGGGGGGAGGGGTTGGCCAAATAATGCTATTGCACTGTGTGTGTGTACGAATGTGTGACAGCAAATCCCATCCTTATGCACAGCCATAGCGCATTAATAAGGAAAGGAAGAGAGCTGGGAATTGTATATATTATTTTATTTCATTAGAAGCTTGTTTGATTGTTTGACAAATAAATTTCTGAATAAAATTAAAAAAACAAAAAACAGACATTAGAGTTATTCTCAAAGATGTAAAATAAAGCATGGTCAAAATTAAAAGCCATAAGATTTGAGTAGAAATATAGAAACCATGGACCAGAACCAAGTAGAAACATATGAACTGTAAAAAGAATATATGAAATTTAAAAGGTCTCTAGGTGGGTCTTAGAATAAAGATACAAAACTGAAGTTCTGTGGAAGATGAAAAGTTTCATGTCTTAAAGGTAAGTTTGTGTGAATCGTTCCAGGCAGCATCTGGGAGATGGACCAAGTTTAGAGCCTCTAGGAAGGTCACCAGTTTAGCTATAGTGGGTGAATCATCCAAGTGTGACATTGTTTTTTTTTTAGAAAGAGGAACAGTGAGAGAGAGAGAGAGAGAATCAGTTTTATTTAGTTTTTCATTCGGATTTCATTGCTCTGACACTTCATTATGTGCATGGTGCTGGGGGTTGAACCCAGTCCTCGCACATGTCAGGCAAGAGCCATAACCACTGAACCTGCCCCCAAGTGACACACCGTAACTAAAGGAAATGAAAAGGACGGTCAATTTCAAGCAGATTTTGAATTTATTTACTTATTCATTTTTTAAACTTTATTTAAGAGAAAGAGGGACAGTGAGAGAGAAAGAATCAATTTTATTTAGTTTTTCATGTGCCTTTCATTGCTCCAGCACTTTATGGAGTGCGTGGTGCTGGGGTTCGAACCTATGTCCTTGAGCATGCCAGGCAAGCACCGTAACCGTTGAGCCTCCACTCCATCCCAGATTTTGAATTTAAAGGAAGTGAAAACCAGATTTCTTTGGGGAGGGCCCGACGTAGGTGCACGTAAAAGTTGCACATCTCTACGCACCAGCCTCCTGAGGGAGGTGGGGCGCATGGGAGAGGCTGAAGTCAGTGGGGAACTGGGGGCTGGAGGGGTGGAAGTGTTTGGGAGCCAAGCTCGTGGGCTGCAGCTGGGCTCCGTTAGAGGGGGAGTAAAGTCACCAGCGACACATGAGGACAGATAGGGTCACTCCACACAGGCAAGGTGCTCAGCCTGTGCGGAATGAACATCGTTTGCCCAGACTCTGTGTGGAGGCCACCCTGAGTGAGCTGGGTGCAGAGGCAGGCTGGCTAGCCGAGGGACCTGGGGTCATCTCAGTGAGGAATTGCAAGGGACACGGAAAGGAGCAACCTTTTCAACCACAGGGACCTGTGCATCGCAGGCCAAAGAGCAGGATCCGCGCAGCCCCTGCTCTCTGTGCCTCCCGAGACGCTCACGGCAGCTTCCCTTGCCCTGCTCAGGGGATCTGGTCACACATCAAAGCCCTTCCTAAAGATGGTAGGTCTGCTATAAAGGTCCTGCTCAGAAAACGCCTGGCCGGGAGCACCTCTCTGTTGGCTGATTTCACACGCAGTTTTTCGACTGCATCTGCATTTTCAGGACACTGAGCTTTTCATTTTTGTATTGTGGCTTTGCTTTTCTGCCTCACAATAAATGAAGACTCAGTATCTCCGTCCTAAAAAAAAAATCGCTAATTGGATCACGTTGATTTACCTGCTTGTACTTTCCTCTCTGTGTGTGCGGAAACATTTTTGCAAAGCCTGCTCTATTCTTAGGGACAAATTGATTCACAAATAGAATTTGGTGGATAAGAAACACAATGGGAGAGGGCGAGGCAAAGAGAGAAGCTGGAGAGGGAGACAAGAAAACGGCCAATTACGGACCAGGGAAGTGCACCTCAGTCAGGGGATCAGCGTCCCCTAAGCAACGGGGTCCCTCATGATTTTCATTATAATCCCAAAACGCACTGGAGGAACATGTGGTAAGGGCTGAGTGGGAGCTTTCAGGAAAACTCAGTGCCTCTGGCTGGCCCGTCTTGTGTCTCCTGCAGCCTTGTGGGGAGGTGACTTGCCAGGACCAATGGAACCCAGGGAAGCCTTCCCCCTCTCCTCCTGTCACCTCCAGCAGAGCCCCCCACTCTCCTCCTCTCACCTCCAGCAGAGCCCCCCACTCTCCTGTCACCTCTAGCACAAACTCCCACTCTCCTCCATCACTTCCAGCAGAGACTCCCCTCTCCTCTCACCTCCAGTCCTGCCCCACTTCTTTCTTTGCCTCATTATCAGCTTGATTTCTTAAATGAAGGACTGAAGTAAGCCCACTGTGAGAGCAAAGCCCACAATGGCCATCAGAGACAGAGGCTCCTTGAGGGGCAGTGGTGCACCTGCTCCCTTTCACCTTGAGGGGCGGTGGTGCACCTCCTGCTCCTTTGCAGCCCTGTGCAGATAGTGGAGACTTGCTGCATCACCAGGTCCCTGCAGAGCATCAGACCACCCCGCCGCCCCACCCTCTGGCTCCAGGCTTTTCCTCTCCTGCACCCAGCTTCCCCAGGGCGTTTTCACTGTGTAAGATCTGATTGGCAGCCTCTGACCTCAAGGTGATCTCCAACTAAAGGGCACACCACCTGGTGCTGTGGGCATATGTGGTCGGGGGCCAGCCAGACATCTGTGGAGACACCCACAGATGACATGTGACCCCCAACCTGGAGCGAGAGAGGATGGGCTGTCCCTGATGGAGTGGGCAGAGCTCAGGGCCTGGGGGAGGCATGGGATGAGGGCCAGGGCACCTGGGCATTTCCCCTGTAGGTTGAGCTGTGAGTTGGAGAACCCTACAGAGGTAGCTGGGTCAGGTCCCAAAAGGAGGCTGGAGGCCACGTTTCCCCTGAGGGTTTATCCAGGAGGTGGCGGCGGGGGCAGGAGGACTCGGCTGAACCCAGCACACCATCTCTGGTGGGACTGTGAAGCTCCTCAGGACCTGCAAATCTAGAACTCACTGTTCAGGCAGGCAGGCTCAGCTACTGTCCCCAGTGTGACTAGGAGGCCTGAGGACCCCAACTGGAGGAGAAATGTTCTCTGAGGTGCTTTTCAGTTCCACCTGCATGGTCCTTGCCTCAGGACCAGATGCCCCTGCCACTTCACCCAGCTCCCACCTGGTCCAAAAAGAGGACAGGAAGGAGACAGGAAGCCACTAACAGTCTGCTAGGGTTCATGAGGAATGCAAGACACAGTTAGGTCTGGAAAGATAAATATGCCAGGTTGCGGAGAAGCCCAGCTATCACTGTCTTAACAACTTTAAGATTAATGTGAATTCGGCAGGAATACATGCCAAGATTAGACAGAATCAATTATTTATTCTTGTCATTTAGAGAAGTTATGAATTCATGATTGCATTTCTAATTGTTGAAATAGAAGCTATTTATCAGATAGTATGTGCAGCTACTAATGGGAGTCACTCATTTCTAAGTGACTTGGGTGCTGAGAGTGGACCGCACCTCAGTATCACAGGGCAACTGGCCTTCTCTTTTGGTGTTTTCTCAGGCCCAGTGGACATTACCCCCAAAACCAACTCTGAGATTCTCCCAAACAACTTGAGTTGATGAATGTATTTTTGATGGCTGACTGAATTTTCCTCCCAATTTACAGCGTGCCCCTTACAAAGTCCCTTCATGTCTCAGACCTTATCTTCTTCATAATCATTTCAAGCAAACAAAGATATTCATTGCAAAGTAAGGAAATTAATAAATGCATGAGATTTTTATTTTGAGTTAAATTTGATTAGCGATTAAAACCTTCTGAAATTAATTCTCAGACTCGCTGGATTATAAATGTGTTTAATAGGGTAAGGGAATGCATATCTGTCTACCCTATCACATCTCGTACATGACCCAAAAATGCCAGCTATAAGGGGAAGATCCATCCTACTTTTGATGAGACATTAATGAGGCAATGTCTGGTTTTATTAAATATTATACATTATTCATGAGCCATCCATTCTGGAAACTAAAATATAGACATTTTCATATTATAAGCATCAATAGTACATGAGCTTTGCCCGCGGGTCACCTGCAGGGACCTCAGGGACGAGCACACGTCCCTGAACAATTTGTGAACAGTTGCTGCAAATGACACCCATTGGTGGCTGTGGTGGAGCTTCTCTTTGGGGGAAAAATATTCATTCTTAAAAGTTTAGTTGTACAAGTTTCCTTTGTTCTGGCCTATAAAACAGACTTTCCCCCCAATCAGTAATGTTTTAATTAAAAATTGCAATTGTGGGTTACCCAAAATAAGCCTGATTGAAACCAGAATGTAACAAGGAAGGGCTCTGCAGAATCACCTTGACACAAAAACAAACCTCTGTCCAACTTCTGACCGTGCAAAATACATGCTAGAGATGCTTTATTTTTGAGTACATTGACAATGTCATTTGAAAAATATATGCACTTCTTATGTTTGGAACAACCACAGCAAACAATTCTAAAATGCTGTGGGCACATGTGGGTAACACTGATAAATACGCTACATTCTTTCATTAATTTGGAAGATTTTATAACAGCCTATAAGAACAAAATACCATTTAAACAACGTAACTAAGTTTGAACTACTGGCCTAAGAGATTTGTGGAAATAACTCTTACTTATGAGAACTGTTATGTCGCTCCAATGCACAGGCAGCACGTGATCATAACAAATCTCATCAGTATGGGTTGACTTTTGTCCCCCAAATACAGGTGTCAAAGTCCAAAAAGAGTGGGACCTTATTTAGAGGAGGGGTCTTTAAAGAGGTAATCGAGTCAAATGAGGTCCTCCAGGTGCACAATGATAGGGCTGATATCCCTGCTTTGTGATAGACATTTGGAGGGGCTGGAGTGGTGGCTCAGCGGTAGAGCACTTGCCTGGCATGTGCGAGGACCCAGGTTCTATCCTCAGCACCACATACACAACTAAGAGTCGGAGAAACAAAAATCAGGTGAAAACTAAAATTTCCTCTCTCACACTCTTTCTTTAAAAAAAACAAAACAAAAAAAGGAAGGAAGGAAAAGAAACAGACATTTGGAGTCAGGCATGGACAGAGGGTCAGATCACTGAGGGAGAGGCAGAGGTTGGGGTGAGGCCCTACAGGTAGAGGATCGGCAAGGTTCCACCAGGCCACAGCAGCTGGGAGAGCGGCCTGCAGCAGAATCCCCCTCACGTTCAGAAGGACCCAGCCCTGCTGACCCTTCCCAGGAGCTTCTGGCCTCTGGAACTGCTGGAGCCTGTGACATTTGGGCTATGGCACCCTGATGTCCTTCCTGATAACCTGTTCTGATGTGCCCCCATCTTTGCCCCTTCATACAGCACCCACATCACAATTTTTTTTAAGAGAGAGAAGGACAGTGAGAGAGAGAAAGAGAGAGAATCAGTTTTATTTAGTTTCTCATGTGACTGCTGTTGCTCCAACACTTTGTTGTGTAGGTGGTGCTGGGTTTGGAACCCACAACCTCACGCAGGCCAGGCAAGCACTGTAACCGCTGAGCCACAGCTCCAACCCCATGTCGCATATTTTTGACATTTTAAAATATCTTTTCACGTAAAAGAAATGGATGTTAAATTACATGCCTGTTAGCCCTTTCCATTCCACTCTCTCAAGACCTCAAGAGAGCGCTACTTTCTGGTCCCTGGAAGAGTTTATTTTTATGGTGAAGGTAGACATTTACTAAAACGTACATTCACTGCCTGTTTTTCTCCAGGTGCAGCCACAACTCCAAAACATCCTCCAAAGCAGCCACCTGGCTGGGGAGTCGCTGACCACGTAGGACACCAGAGCTTTCCTTGTGCCGTCTGTGCACGCAGTCGTCACTTGTGCTTCCAGGAACCTCTGCGTTGACAGGCAGGATGTGCGGCACGGGGCTGGCCTCAGCTGCGCTGCTGCAGTGATGGAGCTGGGCAGCCTCAGCCCTCTGCGTGTCCCAGTTTTAACCAACCAGGTAGTGAGGCAATGAGAACCTCCTGGACGGCTCCTCCACCCACTGGCCGACGGAAGTGCTCGGATAGGTCACGGTTTTCTTGCTCCCAGAGCAACATGTAAGTCCTGGGGTTTGGATGCCAGCTTCACGCATCTCAACCTTCCTTTATGTGCGGATCTCGAGGAAACCAAGCTGGCCTCTATTGCACCTGTTGAGTGCTTCCTACAACCATTTATAACATTAAATTCTCAAATCCTATTGCCTGCCATATGAATGCCAGCAGTACTCCCAAGGCTGCGCCTGGAACAATTACCAAGTAATTGATGTAAGGAGATTAAGAAAGACACAGGTGGCCCTGTCAGGAGCTTGAACAGGGAAGGGCTCTGGCTGAGCCTCCTGGAGTCAGCGTCAATGATAATGAGGTGACAATGGCGGTAAGTGGGGGTCTCACCAGCCTGCAGGTGGGAAGATCTCTGTCCCTACAGGGGCACCAGGTAAAGCCCTCTCAAACAGTGCCTCCCTGGCTACCCCAGCACCAGTTAAGCTGTTGGTTTGTTATTGTGAGCGCCTCATACCGGGGACATAGCTGATCAGTGCACACCAGGGTTTTAAAACCTCCATCTCAGCCCCTTGACACCAAACCAACTCATTCAGGAGTGCCTTCACCCCTGGGACCAGGAGCTCCCCAGATTCCAGCAATAAAAGGGTAGAAGCTGGCACAGAGCTGTCATAGAATTAAGGCCTCAGGACCCCCACTCCCGGCAAAGTGACCACCCATAGAGCCTGGGCAGAGCCAGCTCAGGTTGGTTAGCGTTGCCTGTCTCCCAGACTGGCTCAGCTGGAGATGGCTTCTTTACAGAATGAAAGCCCCTTATAAGGTCTGTTTGTTTATGGATCTTTGGAAAGGGACTGAAATCACCATGTATTTGAAAATGAGTCTGCTGCTGTTTGAATTTCCAAGCTCTTGAAAAATGTACACACAAAGCTTTGTGATTTCTGCATAAGTAATTTATAAAGTAGTGAAACTTTAAAAATAGTGCATGAAATAATTTGAGCTGATTGAGTACTTCTAAGTTTTATACTTTGTTTTCTCTGTGAGAGTTGCTTACACTCTGTGTTATAGGATTTTTGAAGACCTCCCTTAATCAAATTATCTTTTATGTGGTCTTTAGCTGGATGATTTAAAGGAGAGATGGAGGCTAACGAATACATTTGCTGATTTGTCAAGATTGGTTAAGGTTAGTTTGGTTGTTTTTAATCCTCATTTTGAGAAATGAATAAAAGGAATCTCCAAGAAGTTAAGTCACACACCTGAAGATGAGCAAGCAGTGAGCGTCACATGCGCAAGCGCAGAGGAACCAGAGTGCCCCAGAACCAAGCAGCAGACATGCAAGACAAGCCCAGAGCGTCACAAGCTGTCGGAAATTAACAGACCACTCATCATGCGAAAACAGGAAGTGAGAACAAGGCTACAGGGGCTGGAGAGGTGGCTCAGTGGTTACGGTGTCTGCTTTGCACATGCAAGGATGCGAGTTCGAACCCCAGCACCACACACACAATGAAGTGCTGGAGAACCAAAAGCCACATGAAAGACTAAATCAAATTGATTATCTCTTTCTCTCTCTCTCACTGGTCCTCTCTCACTTGTCCCTCTCTCTTTAAAAAAAAAAAGAAAAAAAAGAAAGAAAGAGAAAGAAAGCAAGGCTGCAGTGACAGGAATGTGTCACATGCTCACAGGGAATACTGACAGCTCCCCCAGGCCAGGCCTGGAACGATTACCAACAAAACAGATCAGGTGGCCCTGAGGGTAGCGCTACGAAGCCAGGGTCCACACTAGCACAGATGAGCGAGCCCGTCAGTAAATAAACGCAGATGACCAGGCAGAAGTCCCATGCAGATGAACACCAGAGTTCTGAAACGCGCCTGTCCACTCTGCACCCCGGGAGGTGGGGCACAGCTGTGCATCCCTGCATGTGAACTGTGGCTGTGCCCGGGGAGCTTGCAGGACAGCGGCAGCACAGTAACGGGGGCAGCCCCGCGAGTGGCCTCAGCTGGGTGACCAGGTTAACCTCAAGTGGCGAGTCATGTGATGCACCTACCCTTCCAGTTCCCAGAGTGGCTGCAACAAATTGCCATACACAGAGTAGCTGGAGAAAGCAGAGAATTGCTCTCTTGCAGTTTGCAGACCGGAAGTCCGAAACTAAGGTGTCAGCCGGGCCACCCAGCCTCTGAGGCTCTAGGAGAGGCTTGTCCAAGCCCCCTCAGCTTCTAGTAGCTCCAGGCCTTCCTGAGCTCAGGGTGACCTCACTCCAGGGCAGCAGTGGCCTTTCTTCTGTGTGTCTGTGCATCTCAGATCATCTCCTCTTAATACGACACAAGTCCTGGGTCGTAGGGCAAGTCTAAATCCAGGAGGAGCTATTCTGACGTCCATTAGTCCAGTTACAGCTGCCAGGAGCCTAATTCCAAATCAGGTCACGTAGGCCCTGGGGATTAGGAGCTGGGGGTGTCTTAGGTCTTCTGGGGATTTTTATGCAGCCCACTCCAATACCCTTGACGTGATGGGAGGAAGAGGGCACTTTACCTCTGTGCTCTTTTCCCTAAAACACACAGACCCATCTAATCATAATGAAAGCACCAGACAAACCCCAACTCAAGGGGCCCGTGCTTCTCAAAACAGCCAAGGTCGTCAAAACCAAGGAAAGTCCTTAAACCATCACACTCAAGTCAGGCCTGAGATGTCCCCAACTGTCCGGCGGCAGCTCAAGTGGAATCCCAGGACAGGAAGAGGGATTTAGGCAGTGAGAACACACCAGCATCGTCCAGTAATTGCACACATGCACTGTGCCCTGTCAGATGGTCACCCTGGGAAAGCCGGGTGGGGATGTGCGGGAGCTCCTGTTACCTTCACGTCCTTCTAATCACTAAAAGCGTTCTAACCGAAAAGCTTATTTGTGAAATATCAGCTGGGCTTGTCTCTTGTCAAGCTTCAGCTCCTAAGCACAATGTCCCACTCTTCCCAGGCACCACCCAGCTGTCTTTGTGGGGTTTCTCCTCTAGCTGTCTTGTATTGGGGACATACAGGGAAGTCATTTGTGTTCATCTTTAGAACTATCACTGTACTTCATGGAGCGTGGCCAGCTCAGAGACGCCCTCCGAACTATGCTGGGCTAAGCCACACAGCCTCTCCTGTTGGTCTCCTTGTTTTACTATAAATAGGTTTTGTTAACTTTGAGCTGCAGAGCCCTTGGAAAGACCTCTATGCAATGGTGTAGCATTTTAATTACAAAAAGTTTGCAAATCCTTTCTTAACAATGCTATAAAAAGTTAATCCAAATGAAATGACAGATTCTCAAAATTTGACTTTTCTGTAAATCCCTGGAAATCTAGAAACCGATGGGTGACCAGCCAGGTGCCCACAGCGAGCACCCTGCATACCTAGCAGGTGAGCCGCGGTGTGGTTTGGCAGCTGGGGAAGTGGCCACAGTGCCTGAGATTCCCTGCATCGTCCTGCACCACCTCGGCTTTGCACATCCCACAGCTCGGTCTGGACTTGGTCTTCCAACCTTGGCTGTTTTCTCCTCTTCCCTGTGCCTTCATCCCTCACCAGCAAACCTCTTCCATGTGCGCCAGGTCTGCGTAAAATCTGAGGGCACATTTTCATCCTTTCTTTCACAAGCACGCACGCACGCGCATGCCAGGTTGATGTCATTGTTATGAAATAGCCAACAGCCTGGAACTGCAAGCTCGAAACACTTGCTGTTTCTTTCCCTCGGAATCTCCGAAATGTTGCTGCGGTAGACAGTGTGTGTGAGGGTCAGTCGCCGATCCAGGTTAGGGAAAGAATGATTTCATTAGCTCTTGGTAGACAGCCACAATCAATCCATCACGCCTGAAGTCTGCATGCTTCAATGTCCTCATGGCACAGTACCAACGTGGACAGTGCCATGCTTCAGATGGCCAAGGGGCACTGCTGTGGTCAGGAGCCGACTTGTCAGCCTTTGCCTGTTTCTTTCCAGCAAAGAATGAGGGAGCCATAGAAGCCTACTTCAACCCCAGTCCCAGACCTGTGAAGCCCTGGTAACAGCAGCACCTTCCTAAATAGTGTTTGGGGATAAAACAGAAAAGGGTTTTAAGACCTTTGAAGAAGCATTGAGTGTTCTCCTGGACACCTGTTTCGAGCCTGTTCTTCCCTGACTCACCTGATGTACTTGGCACAAGCTCCGGTACCAGAGCAATAAGGGAGACGGGCAGCAAGCAGAGTCCGCAGACGCACCAGTGCCCTTGAGAGGGTCGGAAGCTTGTGAGAGGGAACAGGTCACATGCAGGGTCCGTGAAGAAGCCAGGTACAGGGGGTGCAGAGACAGGTAGCAGACGCGTGGTTAGGAGGGAGGCAGAAGCACCGCAGCTGGTGCCCGTGCGGTGGATGCACTCACTGGGGACGGTCACATGCCTGCTCCACGGGGCAGCAGTGTTGGATGGACAGGGTCTTATTCTAGCTCACTTGCCTCTGGAGGGGCAGGTTCAATCATGTGGCCACTCATTCTAGGTTTCACCACCTGCCCGGGTGCACAGCCAGGGCTTGGGCCAAGACCAGCAGAGGACACGCTCAGCACTTCCTCACAGGTCCAGAGCAGCTCACTAGTCCATCTCATTGGGCCACCACACCCTGGAGAAGACCGCCGGCTCAGGCCCGCAGACCAGCCTCGTGGAAGATTCCTCGAGTCAATCAACAGAATGAAGACATCTGCCCTTGTCTTCTGTCTCTGCCCAAATCACAGACAGAGGGACAAGGCTGAGAGCCTTCTAGCTGTCGTCACATGGTAACAGCCTCCTGATTGGAATTAGACTCACAATTATCAGTTAGCTGTCTTTAATGCGCTGAAGGAAAAATGCAGCAAGAAATAAATTTCAGGAGGCTGTAACTCTAAAATTCATTGATACGTACAAATATTTCACAGTTCCAAGAAAAGGGATGAATTTTAAAGATTGGCCTTTTAAGTTACAGCTGGATTGTGTGTCTGCAATTTTAATATCTGGCTATTAAACTTAATTACATTCAAGAAGAGTTTATCAGAGTAAAAGTCTGAGATGTGATATTTTTAGTCTCTGGGATTAAAGTGGCACCCATGAGCCAACAGATCACACTAAAAACAGCCAGGCTTGCGTTTAGGGTTTTTTAAACAGACTAACTCTGAATGTAACAAAAACACCCATAAATCTATGCACATATATATTGATCTTGGCTTTCCCTTAAAAATGACTCTGTCCTAGTAAGTTGGCATATTTCGTAAACAACCCAACAAATTATTGATCTATCATATACTCTAAAAGTCCTATGAAGAATCTAGGTTGCTTTTAAGTTCATACTGCACCTAAGGGATGAGGAACTCTGAAATGAAAAATAGATATTTAAACAGGAGCCCAGAAGATAAATAGCTGTCTCCTTCCACCTCCTCTCATCTCCTGTCTCGATTCGGTCTGTGCCTACCAAGCCTGCTCTGTGCCTGCTCATGTGAGGCTTAGTGCCTGAGTGCTTTCCCTTCCAGGAGGCTTCTGCGCCTAAGTTCCTCACACCCTGTGTTTAATAATCATTTTCGGAAAGAATATCGTCGATTGGTCCTTTCAAAACCGATGATGTGTGAATTAATCTATTGCTAGGGTATGTTCTTATTAAAGCCTTGCTCCGGAAACAGTTTAGAAAGCATTATCTAGTACTTTCTCTATAAGGGATATTACTGTGAGATGTGTTATTAATAAAATCGGTCACCATCGGAGTGAGAGGGACACCCTAGACTGCTCGTCCATCAGACGCATTCTTCGCGCCAGGAGTGCAGCAGCCCCACCAGAGCGGCAGGAGCACCAGGCGCCCTGATTATGGAGACTGAGCTAGTGAAGGGCAGCATCTTGCTCTATTGAAGCGCTGCTGTGAGTGCGGAGGGCCAGCCCAGCGTCACACACCCAGCAGGGGTGTATTTTTTTAAGCATAAATAAAGCCTTCAAAAAGGAAGGTGGAGGGAATAAAAAGGAAACAATGAGAAAAATGACTACACAATCTGAAAGTGCCCGGAGCATGGTGACTGATTTGAAGAGAGAGCCTAGAGCTGAGCCCCAGCACTCAGGAGAGCCCAGGGAAGCGTGCCAATTGCAACTTAATTGACTCAGCCAGGGCAAGGGGTTTGCCAGAGGCCCTGGGAGATCCCAAGGTGAGAGAGGCAGCCAGGAGAGAGGTCCAGAAAGGCAGCCAGGCAAAACCTGCATGGACTTGGCAGTAAGGTTGAGGTCAGCAGGGGTCAGTGTGAAGGAGCACCCCAGGGAGGGGCCTGGGTGGTGGCTGCAGCAACGTCCCTGAGGGCCATTGGAAGGACTTGGGTCTCTGCTGAGCACATGGGTAAGCCTTTGGCCACAGAGGGTCCTGCATGGAGCAGGAAGATCTGCTGTAGAGGGCTGCAGGTCTGTGTGTGGAGTGGCCCTTCTCAGGACTGGGGGGCTGCTGACAGAGGGATACTGGTTTTAAGGGGCTAGAAGGTGAAGCCCACCAGGCTTCCTCATCTGTGGCTGTGGGACACAGGGTGACGCTGAGCTTTTGGTCTGAGCCTCCCCAAGGACCATCTATGGAGAGAGGTCTGGGAGCAGGTGGGGATCCAGGAACTCAGTTCTGGACCTGTGCATCTTGAAGCGTCTGTCAGACATCCGATGCTTCCAAGGGGGAGACAGAGGGACACTGGACTGCAGTTTGATACAGGGATTTTGCCAGGCGGAAGTTGGTCTCTTGGCATGCAGATACATTTAAAGCCAAAAGAAGGGCAAGTTCCGGAGGGAAAGTGTGCAAGAAAGAAGGCAGATGCACCACGGTGGTTTTGAGATCTGAATGTAACCGTGTTCACGCGGAGTGGCCATCCGTGTGCAATAAGGTCACCTACTGAGGAGTGTGGCTTATCTGGCGTGATTATATCCCACCACCTCCAACAGGAAGTAACTCCACCGTCCAGTGTTCGTTGCCCACATCTGCCCACTGTACACATTAACACACCTTGAGTCACACATGGCAGCAGGTGGGGTATTTCAGGACCAGAAGACTTTGCTGTGAAGAACCAAGCGAACTCTAGGATATGGACACAAGGCACTCTGCTTGTGACCACCAGCCTCAGTAGATAAAGGCTTTCTTAGACTCGTTGACTACACGATTGGTTTTTTATGTGCACACTTACAAAAGCATTAAAAAGAACACTGCTGCTCAAAACAAAAGATCTTATTTTAATTTTTGTGTTTGGGACTTAGTGTTTTGTCAGGCAGAGCGCTGAGGCATGTCCCTAATCTCCACTCTCTTGAATAGAAAATACAATGCTCCTTCTTACACCTCCTGCCGTGCGCTGGGAAATACATTTTCCTAACTTTTTCTTCCGATTTAAGACAGGATTTTGCTGCTTGCCCAGCCCAATCTCAACCCCTCGGCTCAAGGGATCCTCCCACCACAGCCTCCTGAATAGCTGGGGCTACAGGCAGAGTCATCGCACCCTGTGCATTCTCCTAACTTTTAATGTCCCATTATCATTTAATCTTTGACATGGTGCTAATTGTGTGTGCTTTTAAGTTTCAAACAGCACAGGAGGCTGGCATTCACTTTGGGGCATGGATTTCTATTTATTTCAGTTAATCATCATCAGGGAGGACAGAAGATATAATAAAGATATCTTGGTGACTGATTTGGAGTATTTTGTTTCAGCTACTGTGTTTGATTTTTGTGAATTTCCTATGTACTTTTAAAATAAATTTGTTCTAAGTTTTGGGTACAAGGTGATCTATATTCCGTGATGACGTGAATGCTACTTGTATCACTCAGGGAACCCACATTCTTCCTACTGCTTAGGTCTTTTTGCTTCATCAGCTCTGAGAAATTTATGTTAAAAGCCATGCTCATTACAAACTTGTGCATTTCTTATGATTCTCTTAGATTCATTCTGCTTTTGATAATTTTGTTGATATATTGTTAGAAATGCTGTCTTTTAAGGGAGATGACACCTTCACGATGTGATGACATTTTAATCTATCACTGTGTATTGGGGGCTAAAACGTATTTTCTCTCCCCTTAATACAGATCTATCAACTTCCTATTGGTTAGTACTTGCCTGAAATAAGACCAAATCTGTGCAAGGGATTTGGATTTCAATTTATTCTTTGTACCTTCCTGCTTCTCCCTGGGAAGTCCTTGTGTTTTCATGGGAAATTAAATTTGTTTTCATTATTAATTGTCTGAGGTTGGATCCTCAGGTGCAGATCCTGGGAGAAGAAGGATGTCAAGCCAGGACAGGAAAAGAGCGAAGGAAGATAACTGTGGCTCCTTCAGTTTGGGGACATCTAGAGAGGGGCCACCTCGTCACAGGCTGAGACCAGGATGGGAATAGAACAAAAGAAGGTAATCATGGCTCCATCCTTTTAGGGACATCTGGAGAGGGGTGACCTTGTCACACATTGAGTCCAGGATGGGAATAAAGAGAAGGAAGCTAACTGTGGCTCCATCCCTTGGGGACATCTGGAGGCTGAGGCCAGGAGGAAGGGGCTTCTTGTCTTCTCACAGACACTCAGCACTGTTGTCAGCCACCTCCAGAAAGGGTGGCAAGCGTGTGAGCCCTGGCAAATCTTGCTCCTGTGTGCACAGGCTGCTCTCAGATGAGGGCGTCAGGGACATGGCTGCTGGGCCTGAAGGTAGCAGGCGTTTGAAGCTGGGCAGTTGTGAGGCCAGGCAGTTGTGAAGCAGGGTGGGTGAGAGGTCTGGAGGTGTGAGGCAGGGCAGGTGTGAGGGGGGGCAGGTGGCTGCAGAAGCTTTGAAGCCTGTGTTTTACATAATGTTAGATTTTAACATATGCATGTTGCCATGTCTAAGATTAATCAATGGGATAAGCGTCTTCCTGATAAGAGATGACGGGTACATAAAAACCCGTAACTGAGCACGGCCCTGTTTTCCATGAGCCCTAGTATTTCTTAGCATCTCTGTTCTCACCCTTTACTAACATTGACAAGTGTCATGGCAAAGAATAGAACGCCTGTCGCCCCGGTCCAAATTCACGCAATGAAACCTGAACCCCAGGGCCAGTGCTAAGGGCAGGTGGCCTAGGACAGGCTGCAGCCCTTGTGGATGGGACTGGAGACCTTACAAAGGGAGCAGAGAGTCTCTTGCTCTCCGCCTTGTGATTGGGTTCTCACCTGTCCGCAAATCCGCCAGTGCATTCATGTTGGTCTTCACCTCCAGAACCATTGGAGACAAATTTCTGTGTTCATAAGCCACGGGGTTCATAGTATTTAATCTGAGCAGGAAATTGATACTGAGAAGTAGGGACGTAGCAAACTGTGACTATTTTCATTTATAGTTTATGAATTTAAAATATTTAGCATTTTTTCAAATACTTCAAAATCTGCTGGAATATTTTACTAAATTCCCTCTGTGTCATGACTTCTGAGGACTGGAGGCATAGACAAAAAGAGAAGGGCACATGGGGCCCCTGCTGTCACCAAGTTCATAAGGCACAGACATGCTTGGGGGTGGCACGCACCATGTCCTGTGGGAAGAGCATCTTCTCCCTGGTGCTAGGGCCCCATGACAGCAGAGCGCGAGCTCCCCCGCAACAGCGAGTCGCCGTGATCTCCAGGATGCAGCTTAGATCCCTGCTCCACCACCCGGAGGGAGCCTGGGAGTTCATGCAAACCCCATTGTAGGAATGTGGGGAAAGGTACACCCTCAGGCTGCGGCTGAGGTGAAGTATGGGGTGACAGTGAAATGAGTGCTTCCCAGCGAACGCTGGTTAAAACCCACAACGCAAACCACCTGGAGGTGAAACAAATGGGGCTGGAGCAGTGGCTCAGCGGTTACGGCACCGCCTGGCATGTGCGAGGACGAGGGTTTGAACCCCAGCACGTACACGATGAAGAGTCGGAGCAATGAAGGCTCCGTGAAAAACTAAATAAAATGGTCTCCTTTTCTCTCTCTCTCACTGCCCCTTTCTTTAAAAAAAATAGAAGAAAATGAGATGTACAGTCAGTACTGGATTCTGGATTTGGACACCAGGACCAAGTGGCCATGGGACATGCTGTCCCATGTGGTGACCCTGAGAATGTGGCTGTGGAGGCCTGGTTATGTACTGGGACCTCACCTGCCCTCTTTTCTGGCTATTCTGCAAGCTGAGTGCCCTGGCCCAGGCGTGGGGAGCTTCCTTCTGTTTGGTGAGACATCACAATGCTACTCTCACCAGGTCTTCATTCAGCGACATTCAGGGCAGCTCCTAGAGGACTCCACTGTGGGGCCACACGGTGGGTGCCAGGCTGCTCCAGGGGCCTCGGACGGGCACCAGAGTGCCCTCCTCTGCCTGCTCAAAAGGTGTGCAGGGGCGTGGTTGTGGTTGGCTCTCAAGTTTTTTGAAGGGAAGAATCTCCACCGATGATACCCTAAGCGCTCTGGGTTTTCCCCATGGCAAGTACAAGAGCAGTCTCCTGTGTTTTATCGGAGAGGAGAAGCACGTGGGCCTCATGCACAGATGTTCTGTTATCCACCACGTTCACTATTGTTCTCTTCTTTGCTACCTTTGAAGAAATTTATCTGCTGCTTTACAACCTTTCCAATTTTATCTGGCATTTGATCCTTGAATAACTGTCCACAGTCTTGGAATAGGAGTAGGTGGGAAATACACCCTTCCAAGGTCCAGAATCTACCTGGAGTCTTCAGGTGCCTCTGAGAGTGCTTGCCTGGGTCTCCAGCCTGCCCAGAGGGCCTCCATCTGCTCTCCAGCAAAGTCCCTTCTCTGTGCTTAGGAACCTCACTCGGGTCACCAGGTCACCGTGGGGAGGATCAGAGTTCACAGCATTCTGCACATGGCAGGCGCTGTGTTCTGCGACTTCCCTTGTCCATCAGAGGAAATCCCATGAGAAACAAGCATAGAAGCTGTCAGTGGTGCCCTGGCAAGTGAAGACCTGACGTCAGGAGGAGGAAGCCACACACTGCCACATGGCTGTAGCCTGGAGGTCACGACTTTTCTGAAACTAGAATGCAACTTTCACTTCAGGACCACAGCAAAGCCTTCCACTTGGCCGGCACGTGGACAGTCTCCTGGGCCCCTTTAACAGGAGACCACAGCGGTCAAAGTTAGAGGAAACGAGGCCATCTGGGCACTGGGGATTCTGCTGGTGCCTTACGAGTGTGGCGGTGTTGGGGACTGAAGTTATAGCTTCAAGATTCTAACTCTTCTTTAATTTTTTATTAAAGAGTTGAGTTATTGTACAATAGTAAATACATATAAAGTAGCGATATGATAGGCATGTGTTCTTAACCCAGAATTACCCCCACATCACCCATACCCCAGTCTCTTGATTCTTCTATTTTTAACCCCTAGAAGTGATACAAATGTTTAGATTGTGATTTTTCCAGAATAAAATGATTGCATAAGTATTATTAGGATTCTCAGGGGGTAAAGAGTGTGCTACATTGCTTTCCTGGCCAAGCTGGCAATGAGTTCCACAGACAGCTCTGTCTCAGGCAAATTTCCTTACGTGAGGAAAGCCACCCAGCCCGGAGCATTGGCTCTAGAGACTCCAGTCACTCTCATCTGTCTTCCCCGCTCTCACCACTCCTATTTTCCTCTGAAGACGTTACAAGGCCTTGCCGTACTAGCTGAGATTTCAGAGCCAAGAAGAGGTTTTAATCTTGCAGCATGCGCCCCTCTCACAGGGGAGGCTGCTTGCAGCCAGAGCGGGTAAGACCCCTTGCGATCTCGCCCTGCGCGGCAAAACTGAGGGCAAGGGCAGATTAATTGAGCAAAATGTGGAGTTGGAGGTGGATGTATTAAGGCTGAAACTGTCGCAGTGGTCCCTCCAGACTGACCTCAATGTGTGATTTTTGTTTTCCCCGCTGAGGGCAGCCCGAGAGCAGCTCATTTTCCATGATGAATACCACAGCTGGGGCTTCTTCCCGCCTTCCGCCTCCGCAGCCTCCGTCAGGTGACAGCAAGCACATATTCTCGACTTCAATACTCTTTAATCACCAGTGTTTTGCCAGCTGTCAACACAAGGGCGTTGAAACTGCTTTCATTGTGCGCCTCTGCAGCGCTACTGGTCTCTGAGTTGTGGAAGGCCGAGGGCAGGCACAGGAAGGGCTTTCTGGCCTTGACCTGGATCGTGGACTGGAAGGGCCCAAGCCCACACCACTTGCAAACCTCGCTGGAGGAAGGCACCAGGATGCTCTTCCCCCACTCTCCTCTGCCCACGTCAGCACCCAGTGGTCAGCGAGAGACCTCCTGTTTCCCCCTCTGCAAAGAAATGGCAGATTCGGTGCAGGAAGGCAGCTTGAGACAGGTTCTAATGTTCCATCCAAAGCGATGCTCGGGACAGTGGATACCCGGGGGGGTGCATCTGAGGTTGAACAGCAGTTCCCAGCTTTCCCGTGCACGGAGAGGCGTAAACTTTAGCAAGGCGTGGACTTCATCACCGCGTCCACCGCGGTCAAGGCTGGCATCAGGATTACCACTAAATCGAACACAATGTTTTCTGGACCAGGCTGCCTTCCTTCATATCTAAGGAATAGCTTTCAACTCATTTCCTTTTGCACAAATAAAACAAGATTCTGAAAAGAACTAAGCTCAGATTTACAATAAACTGTTGCTAACCTACCACAGATAACTAAGTAAGTAAACTTCTGAGAAATGGCTGTTGTTTCTGCTCTCAACCCCCTGGAGTAATTATTATTTTCAACCATCAAGTGAGAAATAGCTGTACACTTACATGTTACCAGTTTCTAGGTGAGAAAATGGTAGGCTAATTCAAAAACTAACTGGTTCTTCTGTGATACTGAGGTTGAGGTCTTTTCCATGGCTTTCTTTGTCCTCAACACAATTATTTTTATCCTCAGCAATGCCCCAGTCTTTAATGCTGATTCATAGTTCAACTGAAAAGGTCATCTAAGCCAGGCATGGTGGTGCACACCTGTAATCCCAATGGCTTGGGAGTCTGAGGCAAAAGGATTACAAGTTTAAAGCCAGCCTCAGCAACTTAGTGAGACCCTGTCTTAAAATTAAAAAATAAAATGGGAAGGGAATATTGCTCAGTGGTTAAGCACACCTGGTTCAATCCCTGGTACAAAAATAAATTAAATAAAAAGTCATCTAGCAGAAAAGAGACTGACAAAATAAGACTTCAAAATTTCACAGAAGCTGAGGATTTCTACTTTCAGAAATAAAAAGAAAACAAACTTTCATTTTTCCAGCAGGATCTGGGGCTGGATGCACCAAGCCTGTAGAATTCCCACAGTTCCCTCCTTCCCCATCGTCATCCCCAGCAAAGCGGAGGCAGAGTGAGGCCTCGGGCCTTTGAACCAGGTGTTTGCCCCATTCACACACAGAGATGCTTCGGGTACATCAGGCGTTGATGGTCCGTTGTCTGTTCAATAGTTGGTCAAATCAGTTTGTGTGTGTGTTTTTTGTGTTGCTTAGAATTTCAATCAAACCCTTGAAGAAATCTCTGGGGTGTTCCATTTCCTTAGTAAATTCTCTTGAAAGGATGGTGGTGGAAGATCTCCACTTAGGTGAAGTTATTTACACAGCATCAAAACCCTGCCTTGGGGATTTGGGGCACAGACGCTTTCCCGAGCTCTGCAGAAGCAGACTGCAGAATGCCCCCCTCCGCTCAAACAGTCAAGCTCCCCGTCCAGGAGGTCACGGCACCGATTCTCCATCAGGGCATTGATTGGCATGGGATTTTTGTCCATTTTGATACTTTTTGCCTGGTGAAACAGCTTTTTCTGGCTTCAAGATGTAAAAACTTGTCTTTGAGGCAAATTGAAGTTCTTTAACAAATGAAAATCAGGTTTGGTCCCTGAAGTTGGTGTCTTGCCTCTCCACTGTGACCTGGAGGGGATTATACCTGTCATTTGTTCCAGGAGAACATTCTGCAGAGACCTGTGGCCATTCCCGGGGAGCCAACTTGGGCACCTTTTTCCTCATTTAACTATTTTTTAAGGAGTTGAGTTATTGTACAATCATAAATGCATACAAAGCAACATGTGTTAGGCATATGACCTTAAATTAGAATTACCCCCACATTGCCCACCCGCTAGTCTCTTGACTATTCTACATTTTGCCCTACAAGCAATATTAATGCTTAGATTGTGAACTTTCCAGAGTTAAATGATTGCACAAGTATTATTGGATTCTTGGGGGTTGGATCCACCCTACAACCCAGCTATCCCTCTTCTGGGTATTTTCCCAGAGGAGTTAAAATCAGCACATCCTCATTAACTTTTGAGAAGCATCTGCTGTGTGCGGCGGGGTCTAGACACTGGCGATAGGATGGAGGGAAGCTTTGGGAAGCCCCTGGAGCGTGCTATCTGATGAGAGAAGTGAACGCCACCCAGCAAGAGGCCCAAAGAGCAAGGTGCCCAAAGGGCACAAGTGAGACCACAGCCAGGGGCAGTAGTTTTTCTCTCTGTGCACTAAGGTATGATCACGTTTACATTTCCTGGCTATGTTCTCAAGTTCTGTGTGATTGACTTTGGTCATGGGAGAAATCCATTTTTAGGGTGCTTCTGCCGATGGTCTGCGACGGGAGAAGATGTAGGTTCTGGTAACGGAGCAGTCCTTCCAACCAGGCTTTGTTGTTCGGGAAGCTTTGCAGGCCTCCTGATCGATGTGCTTGGCGTGCCGTGTGAGGTCCTTTCTCTGCTACCTGGGCTTCATGCTTCTGGTGGCGGGGACTCAACCCCAACAGAAGTGCCGATTCTCTAGCATCAGGCACAGAGGATGATGGAAGGGTCCCTGAGCATCACCATGCTTCCCTTGGGGGCTTTCACAAGGTATTTCTAAGCTAGTCATGGAAGTTCCGGTGACACTGGACACGGCTTTATATGAGAAAGGTGATGGCTCGGCGGGGGGCCCACGAGACGTGGCAATGTGTGGGTCTCATCCTGGTTCCTTCTACCAGGTCTGCCTTTCCTCCTTCACTGGGGGGTTTCCATGTGCTCCTTGACCCTGCTGCCAAGAGTTCTGCCACACACTGTCCTATCACTGTTACGAGTTTATTCCAACCATCTGTGGAAATGCAAATATCAGAGTTGCACAGATGTTCTAAAGCCTTCAGCAACAGCACTGTCTTTGTGACATTCATTATAAGAACATGAAATTAGGGGATGGAGCAGAGGCTCGGCGGTCACAGTGCTTGCCTGGCAAGCATGAGGACTCAGGTTCAAACCCTAGCACCACATTGTCAAAGCAAGGAAAGCCATATGAAAAACTAAATAAAATTGATTCTTTCTCTCTCTCTCTCTCTCTCTCTTTCTCGCTGTCCCTCTCTTAAAAACACTGGGGGCTGGAGCAGTGGCTCAGCGGTTACAGCGCTTGCCCAGCATTTGCAAGTACGCGGGTTCAAACCCCAGCACCCATGTACACAACTGTCAGAGCAACGAAAGCCATGTGAAAAACTCAATACAAATAAAAATTGATTCTCTCTCTCTCTCTCTAAAACAAAAACAAAACAAAACAACAACAACAACAAAAAACCCATGAAATCACGTACTGAAGGTGTACCACCAGGACTACTCGAATCTATGTACTTCTTGGTCCCCTGATTTTGCACCCAAGCTCCTGTTGGTTCCTTTAAGACAGGGCTGAGAACACTGGGTCTCCCCATCCTTCTCAGCATCCCTATTCTTACCAGCTCCCTCTCCTATTACTTGTACTTTTCCTACTTGCTTTGTGGGGAGAGAGGCCAGACCTGCTCAGTTGGGGACCCCCAAAGTCAGGGCTCCTTGGTCTAGACCCTGGACACATGGCTATTTAAGACCAGATATATTGCTATGGCCATTCGAGGAAAAAATGAGGGAAAAGGCAATCTGTTACTAACAAAGGAGCCAAGCTGTTACCCTGTAGCCCGGATGAGGACACAGAATAACTTAGCTTTTTCTTATGCTTTCTTGTATTATCTCACAGGTGCAAAAATACAAACTATTTCTTCAGTTCAAGAACTTGTCAAAAGAAGAATTAGAAAAAAACGTGGTCTGCAACATCAGCAGCTAAAGACTTGGAGACACGGCTCTGTGCAGAATGTGATAGAAGAGGGAGCGAGTAACCTATGTGAGACGAAGGCAGAGACCACCGAGCAGCTGCATGAGGCTGAACGGCCAGGGAAGGGTAAAATGCAGGGTGCGATTAGGATGCCTGAGTGTAGGGAAGAGATAATCTGTGTCGCAGAATGCGGGTATGGTGCTGCACGCAGTGGGTCGCAATGGTGAATGGAGTTTAGGAGCTGGACAACAGAGAGAAGAGACTCAAAGTTATACTCAGTAGCTTCTTCATGAGAAGACAGACCTAATCTTCAAATGAAAATCCCTCATAAGAGACCAAGAAAAAGAGAATTTTAGATCCAAACACATACACATACAGACAGGTTGTTGTATGATTATGGTAGTTTTGATTATTTTGTTATATACAATTTTAAAGATAAAGAAATAATTTTAGAAGATTATAGAGTGGACAGAAAAATCCATTATTGAATGAGCAAGAAGGACATTAAACAATTAGGTCATTTGACTCATGGGAAACAAGGATGCTCATCTGGTGCTGTCAAGTCAAAGAGGTAGAAAAAATAAGACTATGATATAATTTCATCTTTTAAAACATGAAAGCACAGACACAAAATCATCAAAATCAAGTTATAACAGTAGAAACTGCAACACAGTCCCTTGTTTGAATTCAGCTCTACTGGAGGAACTTGAGGTCGCGAATCCTCATGCATGGTTGGTTGGACATCAGGAGAATTGTTGGTCACCCAGTTAGGGACATATGATGCTGCTGACTGTAGTGTCACACAGAGGTCCACTCCACCTTAGGAAACGAGACAAACAAGAGCAATTTAAACCCAACACAATCAAAGGAGACAAAAAACCAAAGATGAAAGGTGAGTTCAACTGTATTGAAACAGAAAAGCAATGGATACAGTCAATGAAATAAAAACCAGGTCTTTGATAACTCCCGTGGCAAGACTGATGAGGGATGAGAGAGGCCACACATCCCAACCTGAGGAATAAGGAAGGCAATGTCCTTCCAGACCGTGCCTGAGTGAAAATAAGCATTACAAAAATCTTCACACCTGTGAACTGGCCAACTTAAATCAAATGGAACAATCATTTCAAACCCCAAACTACCAAATCCATTTTAAAAGAAACAGGGTGATTATGATCACATTTCTTTTAAAGAAATCAAATTTCCAAGAGGGGAATTCCAAGGCCAGTGGTTTCACTGAAAAATTCTCTATGTCCACTGTCTGCTAACCTTCTCTAGTCCAGAGAAGCCACACCAGTACTGAGTCCACGTCACCTCTGGATCTGCAAGAGGCAGAAGGAGGCTGCCCAGGTGCTATCCCAGGAGGATTGCAGAGAGGCGCTGGTGGGAGTGGGCGAGGCAGGTGCAGCAGGTGGTGAAGAGCAGCCAGTGAAGTATGACCACGAGCACATGAAGGTGGGGACACCAAAAGGTGTCCAGTATGGTGGCACGTGAGGTCAGTACTCAAGACCTGATTAAGTCTATGGTTAAGTGAGCCGTAGATTTAATGCAGTGACCCCACTGCTCAACTCCACAAACAACACTAGAAACACCATGCAGCTACTGAGGTGCTCTGCAAGCACCCCACCTCCGACTTCTCGGCCATCTAGTGGCCTCTATCCGACCTTCATTTCCCTATCTTGATAAGTTTTATCATGCATTGCCCCATGTCTCATTTCGAACTTGATGGATGGATGGATGGATGGATGGATGGATGGATGATAGATGATAATTATATGATAGATGATAGAAAAATAAAAAGATAGAGATAGCTGATAGATTAGATATGTTCTGGGATTGTTTTCCAATCATTACCTTACTAAGACTCAGATGAATGATACTTGTTCTTAAAATTACTTCATTCACCCTTTTGTTTAATTTTAAATTGTGAGAACGTTCACTCATTGATTCACCTGTGATTGGGTCTTCCAGATGTTTCTAGGGGTCACCACCCTGTCCTGTGCAGCCATCCATGCATTTACTTTCTGATCCTCATGTGAAAATTTTCTCTGGAACCAGAAACAGTACTGCAGTGTTGAAGAGGGTGTGACCATAGGGTCTTGGGGAGCTGGAACTTCCAGGGGGCTTTGGCTCTAGTCAGCACTGCATGAGCAGAAAGCCTTCAGTTGTACTTAGAAAATGCAGAGACTAATCACATTGTAATGGTTGAGACACTGTTCCGCTTAGAGAAAAAAAGATGTGTTTATAAAATAAATATTTTCTAAAATTTATATGACACCAATATATTACATTTAAAACAGGAAAATATATCATCCCTACTAAAACCCCTCAATAAAGGAGAGGCAAACTTTAAGGTCTTGATTAGATTTATAATTAAGCTAAAAATGAATTAAATTAAATGTACTAAAATTTGTAGTGAAGAATTTCTCAAATTAAAAGACAAACCCAAGGAAATCAGCAGGTTAGCAAATGGTGCCAATGACAAAGCAGGTGGCGAAGAATAAAAGTGATGGTGCTTTTGGGTCTAAGATGCTCAAGGAAGAGCTGATGCGGTGAAGCTGACCGGAGGTGATATAGGGGAGCAGGGTGCTGTGTCCATGCAGATGGTCATCAGCTTTGCACTCTTGGTGGACATAGGAGAGCAAGGTGCTATGTCCATGCAGATAGCCTCAAGCTGTTGGAGGTAGGGACATAGGAGAGGAGGCTGCTGTGTCCATGCAGCCTTGAGCTGTTGGAGGTGGGGACATAGGAGAGCACGGTGCTGTGTCCATGCCATTGGGCATCAGCCTTGAGCTGTTGGAGGTGCAAATGTAGGATAGGAGGGTATGTGTCCATGCAGATGGTCATCAACATTGAGCTGTTCAAGGTGGGGACAGAGAGAGCTGAATGCTGTGTCCATATAGGTGGACATCAACCTTGCACTCTTGGTGAACATAGAAGAGCTGGGTGCTGTGTCCATGCAGGTGGATACCAGTCTTGCACTCTTAGTGGATGCAGGTACCCTCATATTGCTGATTGCTGAGATGTGATGACTCCTAGAGTCCCCAGCATCAGCTGGCTTCCTACCCTTTCTGTAATCCAAGCAGAACACAAGGGAGTGAGGCCACCTAAGAAATCCAAAGCTCCTTAATATTACTAACCAATATCTCACTAAGATTCAATGAGTATTTCTGTTAAGGTAAAAAATTCTGGTCCTTCTCTTTAATATTTATCACGATGTAAGTGTTTTAGATAATCATGTAAAGTGTTAAGCAAAAATCAAGACTTTCCATAAAGGGGGAAAGTGGGTCTAAGTACTCAGATGCTCTGACCTTACCACTGACAACCCACAGAAATGTTTAAACATAATTCAGCAAAATGTAAACTTCAATTGGGTGGGGGCTGGAGTAGTTGCTCGGTAGTTCAGGTGCTGCCCAGCATTTGTGAGGAGTGGGTAGGGACCCCAGCTCCACATACACAACGAAGTGTCAGAGCAATGAAAACCACATTAAAAACTAAATAAAATTGACTCTCTCTCTCTCTCTCTCTCTCTCCTTCTCTCTCTTAAAAAACAATTCAGTTGGGTGACCAATGCTAAGGTGCCCCAAATCAAGAGCATCTCTAACACTGAATTTGACCATTTTTCCAACTGGCTTGGCAACCACTGCCCACTCACAGTGGCCACAAAAACAGAAGATGTACGGAAATATATTTAAACAAAATTGCACAGGAACCACAAAAAGAAAACGTGTATTCTTCTCCCAAGACCAAATGTGGCTTGAATTAATATGCATGGCCTGCTTTGAAATATTAAAGTATGCCTTAGAGTTCTGAAAGACAAAGATAATTCTTCATAAAGTTTAACGACAATCAAAGCCCCCTTTTATTAGGGTCCATTCCAATGTGATTATAGCAGGGGCAGCAAAAACCAAATGACAAATATTGTCTCGACTGGATGTCCAAGTGGTTTGTGCTCTGTAGCCGGCATCAGCTAGCAAGCTGCTGATATGAAAGTGATTGTGGTTGGAGCACATTAGTGAAAGGAGGAACTTAGACAAGAAAAGATATGATACTGTCTCACCAATTTAATGCCTTCAGAAACAGGGATTTTTGCGGGGAGGGAGAGGGTATCAATTTTATTTATATTTTCTTCTGGGCTTTGTTTCTCCTACACTTAGTTGTGTATGCGGTGCTGAAGTTTGAACCTGGATCCTTGCACATGCCAGGTAGGCACTCCAACCACAGAGTCACTGCTACAGCCCCAAAACAGGGATTTTTAAAAAAATGTTATTGTTTTCTAACGATGCATCAGATACTGATTAACTACCTATTTTTATAGTAATCAAAAGTAAATCTTGGCTATATGTTTAATCAAACTTTTAGTGAAGTACAAGGACTATATACATATATTCCTTGTGTATATATATATGTGTATACTGTGTGTATATATATGTATATGTGTGCATATATGTATGTATGTGTGTGTGTGTGTGTGTGTATCTCAGATCCAAAGGTCACAAGAAAATTTCTGATCTTAAAAGCAACAGAGAAAAAGAAAACCTTGAATGTATTTTGATAAATTGGTCTATGCAATTTTTAATGTCAGAACCTCCAAGATATCACAATATAAAGTCAATATCAATAATAAAAGGTCAATATCAATATTTGCATAAAAGATAAGAAGTTAACAAATCAGTATTTATATAAAATGTTAAGCAAAATGTGAGTCCCCCCACTTGGAATCATTGATCTCAAATGAAGAGACCCTGGGATTGCGAGGCCCTTTGAGTCCGGGAAAGGTGGGAATGTTTTCTGTTCACTGCACCTGGTGCTGGGATAAGGTTTGACCCTAACTCCTCTGCAACATGGCCAAGGTGGAGACGGAGAGATGAAGATCTCGTGGCATAGACTGGGATGCAGCCATGAGAGTGTATTTCCTGTAACAAAAGTATTGATCACCTCTATTACATGTTTCACACTTTTGAATATTTGCTTATTGAAGAAAATCAGAACAAACACACACATATTGATGTTATCAAGAACAGGAGGATCAATTAAGGGTTCACGCTAACACCTCCTCCCAGTTGTCTTGAGGTCCTCTATAATTACTTTGCAGAGAATGCTGTCAAGCTGCCCAGTTCCTGGACGCTGAAATCTGTCAGTCAGAGGCAAGAAGTCTGTGCAATTTTTGCAGATTCTAGAAAAACACCATTTGTGTAGTGATGCAAATCGTGAGTGAGGCTATTATAAACATTACCATTTTAAATTTAAAACTAAAGTTTATAACGCAGAATCTGATGCTTGCATTTGACTTCTACAACATCTGAAAGAACAGATGTTCCCCCAAATTCTTACGAAGGGTGCGTTTTCATTGCAGTTATGAATTGCAATGTGGTTGTGCATGTGGACACATAAATATTGATATCAGTTGAAAGGGGTGTCGTGATGGGAAAAGACCACTCAGCTGAGAACCAAGAACCCAGTTCTATCGTCATCCAGCTGTGTAATCCACCCAGAAATGACGGTAACTTCTCTGGGCTTCGATTTTCTCAAAAGTAAAATTTGGAAAGAAGGCTTAGCACTTTCCAAAGTCATCATTCAGAGCAAGGGAGCACGGGTTAGTTTTTGGTGACTCTGCCCCAGTGCCATAATGTGAGGGACCCGATTCAAGAAAGACATTTTTTTTCAGCCTCAATTTAAACTAAGCATTGCCCTGGGATTGTTTCCCTCTGGTGTCACCAGGGAATAGACACAAAAGTCTGCAGTTAAAGTGTAACTTGAAAGAATTTGCGTGGTTCACCGGGCAATAATTGCAGCATTCTCCACGGCCTATTAAAGAGCCATTTCTCTGGCTTTATTGGGTGTTTCAGAATATTTTGGAAGCTTTTTCCTAGTGTGTGTTTTCTTTTTTAATCCTCCTTTGAGTGGCATGCTATTCCAATATTTCAATGGGGAAAGTGGAACCAACATAATACAATGAAAATTTCCGGTGAAAGTTTGTTACTGCTTATTTTATCCACTGTCAATGAAGGAAAACAGAATCCTACAATATTCTTGTGATCTGCTACTTCTGTGCAACACATTGATTTACAGTTATCTTTCTCTCTTTCATGATGCATAGGCGGAAGTGCTGGTTCACCCCTCGCTTCTCGGGGATTTAATCAAAACGTGTCTTCCGAAATGAGGACAAGGATACGTGGGCGCACACAGCAGTTCATTTTCTCTTCTTGCCTATTTTGCCACTGTAAAGCTAGCTTGGTTCGTGAACGAAGACTTTAAAAAACATTGAGGCTTTTAGAGAAATCATTTTCATTTGTGAGCCTCATGGAATACACAGCCGCCCTCCAGGGAGGAGGTAAGTTGGGGAGAGGGTGGAATGGGGTCTGCTGGGGGCGCCTGGCACTGTCTTTCCAGGATTGGCCAGAGGGTGGCAGTGTAGGACAACGTTTAAGCCATCAAGGCACCTGCTGGGCATGAATCTCATCTTCTTTAACAGTTGCAGCCGATATAAATCAGTTTTCCCCTTAATTACTGCTAAGTGAGCGCCTTCTGCTATAGCAATCAGATGGTGAAGCTAATTATTGAGCAGGCAAATAACACTTCTTGAGAGCCCAAAATTCCCAGAGCACTGAGCGGAATATTTTCACAGGCTTGTCACACCTCACCAGGGCATCTCAGCAATAGTGCAACACACCCACAACTGTGAAGAAGGGGAAGCGGAGGCCCTGAGTTCCAGCTGTTTCCTCGTGAACAGGGTGCAACCACCCTTAGAAGCGAGCCCGATCTTGGAGCAGTGCAGGTGAAAACCCGCACAGATGTCTCCAGCCCGGTGAGTCTCGGTGTCTGCTGGACAAGAAGGGAGCCCTGGGGGATGCCACAGGTTGGAAGCATTGAGGCCCCGGAGGACAGCGTTGCTGAGCTGGGCTGGAGAGAGCACCAAGGCCCGCGGGTGGGCAGTGGCAGTCCTGAGACAGGAGCCCCACCATAGCCTAGCAGGGCATGGGAGACTCCACGCTAGTCCCGTGCATAAAAACACGAAGCGATTTGATCTCAGAAAGAGCGGCGAGGCTCCAAAAGTGGTCTTCACATTAGCAGAAAACCTCTCCTGTGCTTTTCGCATGGTTCTAAAGCAAAGAGAGACTGATTGCCCTGGAGTAAGTGCAGAGTCCTTGGATATGACATCAGTGCACGTCACAGGCTCCTCTGTCCTTGTCAACTGAATGAGCAATCGCTGTCTTGGAGGCTTGGCCGCAGTAATCAGCACTCTCCTAAATGCCAGGTTTGCTGGTGTGAGGCAGACAGTGCCCCGGGACTGATTCCAGCTGCACCCTGAGTCGGGCCTCTCAGCACAGGTGTTCCCTGTGCCTGGGGACACACTGGGGAGTGGCTGCCCATCACCCGTATAAAGGAAGGGAGGCTCATAGTCAGATCCAGCGCTTCAGCATCATCCCGTGGACCTGCCAGACAGAAAGCACCAAAAGAAAAGAAAAAGTGTAAGTATGGAGGCTGGGTGCTCTTCAGACGGCTGTCGCTATGATCCTGAGGACTTGCAAAATGGACTTATTGAGGTAGAACAGGCATAAAATCAATGCACATGTTTAAGAGTTCAGTTAGGTGCAATCACCACACCTCCGACCCCCAACGTGGCCTGTGCCCCAGCCCGTGTCTCTTCCCAGGCAGCTAGGGACCTGCTTTCTATCCCTGCAGATAAGACTGCATTTAACCCAAATCCACACGGTAGGAAGGAGCAGCAGCGCTATTTCCCTGGCTGCTTTCCCTCAGGATGCTTATGCGCTATCAACCCTCTTTCAGAGTGTTTCCCCAGGTGCTTTCTAACTGCGGGTGCTGTCCCCGCTGCTGCACCCTTGTCCATCTGCACACCGCCTGGGGCTCGCCAGAGCTGCTCCGACTCATCCACCTCAATGAAGGTGTTGAGGACATCGGTTTGCATTCGTGTGCATGTGGACATACAGCCTCTGCGTCAACATCGAGGGACGGCCGACCAGCATACGGGAGATGCGTGCTGGATTCCTTAACCACAAACTGGTTTCCAAAACTACATTCAACTCCTATCGGCAGCGTAGGAGTGCGGGTGCTCCTTCGAGTTTCCCCGAACACTTTGTGTCTCTTTTTCTTTCCTTACAACTCTGTCATCAGATACAGATCACTATTGCATCACTGTGGTTCTCACTTCATATCTCTGAGGACAAGCGTTGCCCAACATCTTCAATGTGCTGGCCATCTGTGCATGTTTTGGTAGTGTGTTGTTCATTGACTCATTTTTAAATTGAGCCTTTTCTTACTATTGTTATTTCACATTCTTAAGAGAGCTTTTTTTTAGACACAACTTACAAATATTTTTCTCAATTGGTAGCTTTACTTCATTCTCCTAAAAGCTGCCTTTTGGAGGAAAATATTTTTGATGACATTCAGTATCCATTTTGCATTTTATCACTTGATGTTTCTGAGTCATCTGGAACATCGTTATGAAGGGCCAGGTCACTAGGGCTCCTGTGCATTCCTCTCAGGGTTTTAGACTTTCACATTCCGTATTTAAGTCTGTGAATTATTTGAAGTAAAATTTTGTTATGTGATGTATTTCAAAGTTTATTTTATTTTGCAAATGGCTATGGGATTGTTTCAGCAACATCACCTTGTCTGTATGCATAGATGTATTCTTGACTATTTTCTGTCCCATTGATCTTCACTTATATAGGCAAATGCAAACCTCCTAAGTTCTCTCACTTTCTAGTTCCAGTTGTGTTTTGAAGATGTTATCAGATTGTCTACATAGATAGTTATATTTTTTGAATAAAGACAGCTCGACTTCATTGTTTCTAATTTAAATGTTTTTCTTGCTTTATTGCATTGTCTATAGTCTCTAAAAGTGATGAAGAGGGATACCCACTCCCTGTTCCTATTCTTAGGATGGGGACATTAAGTCAGTTGTCATTAAGTAAGACATTAGCTGAGATTTTCTGAAGATATTTTCTATTAGGTTCAGTGTGTTTCCTCAATTCCTTTATTTCTGAGATTGTTTACAAGAAATAGGTATTGGATATTATTAAATGCTCATCTGTGTCTACTTAAATGATAATATTGTCCCTATAGTATTTTTCTCTTAGTCTTTAATGTGATGAATTGCATTGGTTAATTTTCAAAATATAAACAAATCCTAAATTTCTGATATAAACCTACCTAGTGGTGAACTATCTTCCTTTTTAAAATATTGTTAGACTTGTTTGACAAATTTTTGTTTAGAAAATTTCCATTTACAATGAGAAAGATATTCTCCTGTAGTGTCTTTTCTAATAATGGTGTTTGCTGGTTTGGGTATCGGAATATTCCTGGACTGAATATTTTTCAAAATATTTCTGCTCCTGCAATTGTGTTGAGTAGTTTGTGTTAAATGGCTCTATTTATTCCTCAGTTCATTTGGTGAAATTTATCAAGGAAGTATCTGGCTCTGAGGATTTTGTCTGTGGGAAGGTCATTAATGACACTCAGTTTTTTCAATAGATGGAGAGCTATGTGTGTTATGTGCTTCTTGTATGAGCATCTGTTCTAGAGCCTTTCTTCCGAGTTATTGAATTTTCCTGGCATAAATGTATCCACAACACTCCCTTCTCATAATTGTCACCTCAGGGCACCCCTGTTCACTGCTGTGATTGGGCCATTTTGTTGATGGTCTAGAAGAGCCAGCTTCAGGTTTCAGGATTTTCTATTCCATTGACTTCCTGTGTTTCCTCCCTGACTTCATCGTTTTCCCTCTTTCACTCCTTTTCCTGCGGCTGGTCTCCCTTCTCTGATTCCTGAGTGAGGGGCTGTGTGCTTGACTCTACTTCCACATTGCAGAGTCTTCCTGTGAGTGTCTGCTTGACAAGGGCTGAGCCATCCCATCAGGGAATTTGACCGTGAAGCCCTAGAACTTCTTAACAATTGCGGTATTACGCAGCATGATTTTGTCTGCAGAGTAACACACCTGTAAACTCAGAAAGGAGTGCAGAAGCCTCCTCCTTCCTGAGAGCAACCATCCCACGTGTGCTCATGTTCATTTTCCAGGTGGTTCTGGGGCCTTGACAAGAGTTACACACATCCTTGACTCACCCCTGGATTTCAACCAACAGAAATGTCTCCCTTAGACGCTCTTCTGTACAAGTCTTCCTGTGTTTTATGCTTCCTCATCATAGCTCTGCACAGCAGTGGGTTTTGACGTAGTTGGACACATGTGGAACATAAATTGCTCCATTTCAGTTTCCAGAGGGGAATTTCTTTCCCTTCCTCCACTCCACTCTCCTTCATCTTTTTATTTATTGTTTTCTTAGTTGTTGCCCTATAGATATGCTAAGGTTGGAATTCACTGGGTATATTTATCTACACACATAGCATACTCTATTCATTTCATTCTGTATTTTTCCCTTTTCTTGTCCCTACTCCCTTGTGGGGGGCTGGATTGTCCCCCGGGAGCCGATCAGGAAGAGGGTGAGTGCCGACGGCTGGAACCCGGGTCCCCCCTCGTCCGGGGACCCCTTCCCTCCCAGCCGGGGAAACGAGGCAACCACACGCAGCTGATGGCAGCTCAGAATCCGTTTATTACTAAGGCACATGGGTTTTTATAGAGGAGGAGGGGAGACAGCCAAGGAATCAATAATCCTTCTAAGGGAGTTGCCAGGTGTT
>PVKS010019673.1:0-11412 GCA_004027875.1 Aplodontia rufa
TGTTTTTTATTTGCTCACTTTTTTTTTTTGGTACTGTGATTGAACACAGGGCCCATTTACCACTGAGTCACATCCCCCGTCCTTTTTAATTTTGAAACAAGGTTTCACCAAGTTGCTCTGGATGGCCTTAAATATGCAATTCTCGGGACTGGAGCGATGGCTCAGTGGTTACAGCACTTGCCTGGTATGCACGAGGACCCAGGTTCAAACCCCAGCACCACATATACAACTAAGTGTCAACAAATGAAACCCAGATGAAAAACTAAATAAAACTGATTTTCTCTTTTAAAAAATAGTGAGGGGCTGGAGTGGTGGTGTGGCAGCTGCTATGCTTGCCTGGCACGTGCAAGTACATGGGTTCAAACCAGCACCCACGTACACAACTGTCAGAGCAACAAAAGCCATGTGAAAAACTCAATAAAAAAAAATATGCGGGGCTGGAGCAGTGGCCCAGTGGTTTCGGAGCTTGCCTGGCAAGCACAAGGACCCGGGTTCAAACCCCAACACCACATACACAACTAAGTTTTGGAGCAACAAAGGCCACGTGAAAAACTAAATAAAGTTGTTTCTCTCTTTCTCTGTCTCTCTCACTGTTCCTCTTTAAAAAAATTTTTAAAAAATTAACACTTTCTCTCTCCCTTCCCTAATATCTTTAAAAAATTTTTTAATTATATGAACAAAAAACTATCAGAAGAGTTTTAAATAAATTTGCATTTTATCCATCACAAAAACATCTACCTCCATTTTAAAGAACAGGAGCGCACGCACAGGTTTGAAATATATTACTGAACTGGTCTAAAGGCAATACCTGGTGTACTTACGAATTGAAGATCAAATAATCCATGACTAACTTAGCTATTTTCTGCCAACAGACTGAGAACAAAAGTTTAGGTCTAAAACTTTAGTGTGCAACAGAATCACCTACAAAGCTTGTGAAAATTTTTATCTTCAAACCCTAAGCACAACTAAGTCCGACCTGTAATGGAACATTTGTCCAATAGATGGCCCCATTCTTCTATCAATCTGAAGGAAAGGTACTACAGCAAAACAATACAAAATCTAACAATACTGGTCAACACTGTAATTTTAGTAAAAACAGAAAAAATACAATACTTAATTGAAATTTTACTTTTTCCTCTTTGGCATTTTAGGGGGAATTATTTACTTGTTATCCTCAGAATCATGTTCCAAAACAACAGAACTTTTAACAAGTACCATAACTATTACCAGATAGAACTGTTATTTTAATGTTACTGTATTTCATCAAACCTAAGAGCCACTGATTTTAAGATACACCATTATTTTATGTGCTGGAAAGAAAAGGGGGAGGAATGCCTCCAAATAAATCCATACACAAATTTTTTATCATTTTGAATTTTTAATACTGATTGCAAGAATTCGTTTTTTTTACTTTTATATAATTTGGGCTGGGGTTGTAGTTCAGTGATAGAGCATTTGCTTGTTTATTAGCACATGTGAGGCACAGGGTTTGATCTTTAGCACTACATAAAATTAAATAAATAAAAATAAAGGTATGCTGTCCACCTACAACAAACAATTCAAATTCAGCTCATGTTGTCCCTTTATTTAAACAACAGGAATAGTTTTCTCTGCCATTTTGAATTTGGTTGTGTGATCTGCAAGAACCTTGAAGGCAGGAACTTAGCATCCTACAGTCAAAGTTTGCTTTTGTTCACAATTATTTTCTTAGTGTTCTGCACATAGTTGGTGTCCAAAAAATGTCCAATGAGAGGAATGAATAAATAAATCTGGCTCTGGCTCCTCCTCAATTTCTCGTCAAGCCTTTCTCCTGTTCCCTCAAATCTTCCCACCAAGACTTTGAAACTTGCTAACCTCTCTTAATGAAATGATTTTTACCCAAAAGCTCTGCAAGGCTGGCTGCTTCTCCTTTCCCCACCACTCTTTGGCTGCTTCTCTTTTTTTCAAATCTCTACTTTTTAAAGGGCATCTTCTCAAAGACATGTACCTTATTTTAAAAATCCCCTTCCCCAACATAATTAGCACTCCACCCAACTCTCATTTATTTCATCTCATAATTATGAGTTCACGAACTCTCACCAGATTTTTGAGTTCTAGAAAGATACAGACCATGTGTTCTGACAAAAAAAAAAAAAAAAATGTACGCTCAGTGCCTATCCCAAGATGAGAGGTTTAACAAACATTTGTTGCATAAGTGAGAAAAGGGCTGGAGCAGTGACTCAGCAGTTGGTGCCCATGCCTGGCACACATTAAGGACCCAGGTTCAAACCCCAGCACCACAGACACAACTAAGTTACGGAAATGAAGGCTAAATGAAAAAATAAATAAAATTGATTCTCTTTCTCTCTTTCATTCTCTCCCTCTCTCTTCAAAAAAAAAAAAAGTGAGAAAGAAAAGGAAATATCAAGCGCATAGCATCTTATTGCTTTGGAAACATCTTTATGTAACAGTCTAGTCACATGCTACAAAACTGTACCCCAGGGGCTGGAGCGGTGGCTCAGTGGTTACAGTGCTTGCCTGGCATGCACAAGTACTCAAGTTCAAACCCCAGGACCACGTACACAACAAAGTGTCCGAGTAATGAAAGTCACATGAAAAACTAAATGAAAAAATTGCTTCTCTCTTTCTCTCTCAACTGTCCCCTCTTTCTTAAAAAAAAAAAAAACCTGTACACCAAATTATCATTTTAACTTAGTTAACTGTATCTTCTAATGAACATATGGTTAATTCGCTAAGATTCTTGCTGCAGCAATGAGTCTTGCCTGTCAAAGATTATTTTCTTCCAATTTTTTTAAATAGTTCATTTTTTCATCTGGAATTTAATGTAACGTAACTGTTTTCCAAATGATGGATATTATATCAAAACATTCATCATATCTTTAACACTATATTATTTCTGGATTCAATTGTTTAGTTGATATAGTTACCTATTTCTGTGCTAGTACCACACATTTTAAACCAAAGGATTTAAAAAATTTATATCATGATATACTTAGGTAAGTCATCCTATAATATTCTTATATATAAACTGCAAAATCATTTGGGCATGTTTCAAGAGTATTCCCACTGGAATTATATTACATTTACAGATTTGGGGAAAGCTGACATATTTATATTAGTGTTTCTAATTATGCAATAATGAAAATTACGCCTCATCCTTTTCATTAATGATGCTATTTTTTCCACTTCCTTATCTAACTGCACTGCCTAACACTTCCAAAACCATGTCAGATACAAATAAGCACAAATTCTCGAGATTTCAGTGAGCATTTCCAGTATATGATTATCAGTAAGCAATTTGAAGTATGTGTTTATAAATAAATACATTTAAATATATAAATATAAAAATATGTATTTGTATAAATATATTTATATATAAACATGAGTTATATAAATACATATTTATATATAAATCTAAATAAATACATTTAATGTGCTATCATTTATTTAGATCAGGCTATAAAATATCACTTAATTCTTATTTTATTAAGATTTTATTTGGGGGGCTGAAGCAGTAGCTTGGCGGTATCATGCTTGCCTGGCATACACGAGGACCCAGGTTTGAATCCCAACACCACATAAACAACCAAGTATTGGAACAAAGAAAACCAGATGAAAAACTAAAATAAAATTGATTCTCTCTCTTTTTAAATATAAATAAATATATAAATGTATAATTGATTCTCTCTCTCTTTCCCTCTCTGTTTAAAAAAAATACTTACTTATTTATTTATTCATTTATTTAGGGGCTGTAGCAGTGACTCAGTGGTTGGAGTGCTTGCCTGGCATGCACAAGGACCTGGATTCAAACACCAGCACCATATACACAACTGAGTGTCGGAGAAAGAAAGGCCAGATGAAAAAATAAAGTTGATTCACTCTTTCCTACCTCACTGTCCCTCTCTCTCTAAAAAAAAGAAGTAAATAAACTCGTTTGATTTTCAAAACATAAAACATTTTATAATAGCCAACAAATACCATGAGGTTCTCTTTTCCTTTCACCTAAAACAAATAATTATGTGTAACATGTTGAGTTGTCTGGTCATTACTGGAATGAACTCCCTTTGCTCATGCAGCATTATCCTTTATTGTAACACTGATCCTATCTGTTAATATTTTATTATAATTTTCATATCTAAATACATAAGCAAAACTGGTTTGAAGGAGTTCACTGTTGTTTTATCTTATTGAGTGGACTTCACTACGTTGCCCAGGCTGGGCTCAAACCCGTGGGCTCAGTAGTCCTCCTGCCTCAGCCTCCGGAATAGCTAGGATTACAGGTGCACACACCTTGGAGTAGGTATTAGCCTTTATTTATCTTTGGTACCCAATGGTTACACTAACTGTGGTGGATGAAGAGATTACTCTTATTTCCATAAACATACAGATTTAAATATCTTTGCCAAATATTTCAAATTATTCAATGAACATTTATTAACAAATACTATGTATTTGTTAGACACTGTCAATATACAGATTAAAAAATGGAGCTTTTTTTTTTTTAAGAGAGAGAGAATCAATTTTATTTATTTTTTCAACCGGTCTTTGTTTCTCTGACACTTAGTTGTGTATGTGGTGCTAGGATTTGAACCTGAGTCCTTGTGCGTGCCAGGCAAACACTCCAACCACTGAGCCACTGTTTCAGCTCCTAAAAAATGGTTCTTGTTCCCATAAAATTCTTAAGGTGAAATCCTAAATCCTTAGTATGATGGTATAAGGAAATGGGGTCTTTGGGAGGTAAACAGGCTTTGAGGGTAATCCTAACCATGGGATTAATGCTCTTATAAAAACGAACCTCAGAGAGCTCTCTCCTCTGCCACCATGTGAGAGGACACAGCAAGAAGGCACTTGCATATGAGTCAGAAGCAGATTCTCACCAGACACTGGTACCTTGATCTTGGACTCCCCAACCTTTAGAACTATGAGAAACAAGTGTTTGTTGTGTAAGCCGCCCAATCTGTGGCATTTTTTTATAGTAGCCCAAACAAACTAAGACAGAAAACATATATCCCTGGTGTAAAATATTAAGTGAACAATGAAGAAATATACTTGTAAGTATATATATAATATGTTCAGTACCTATCTACACACATACATATACACAAAGCTACACAAAGACCTTTTAAACTTTAAAACTTAGAAGTTTTAAAGGTGAATACAAGAAACAGAAAGGAGATGGGGCTGGAGCAGTGGCTCAGTGGTTTCGGAGCTTGCCTGGCAAGCACGAGGACCCGGGTTCAAACCCCAGCACCACGTACACAACTGAGTGTTGGAGCAACTAAGGCCATGTGACCCTTACCTGTTGAGCATTTGTTAACTCCAAACTCAAAGAACTAGCATAAGCTGAAATATTCAGAACAACAGAAGAAGCAAAAATTTAACATTCTAAGTTCATCATGATGCTGATAATAGTTTTCATGTTGTATCATCTCTGGGATTATTGGAATTTCTCCAGCAATGACCTATGGCCAGGCTCCAAGCTATCTTATTAAAATATAAATTCTTGACTGTAAATTGAAAGAAACTCAGAATACGCCTTTTGACATTGCATTGGACAGAAAGTTTCCTCAAACAGTACATTCTGGTAATGTGAAGAGTTTAGTTATGTACACAGTGAAGGTTAATCATTAAACAGTACATATGGCTGGGAGTATAAATTGGTCCAACCACTCTGGAGAATGAATGTATTCACATTTTGAAAATGTTCACACCATTTGGTTAATCAAATTTCTTTTTATGAATTTATCCAAAAGAAAAAAATCAATAAACACACATGGATATATTGTTAAGGATATTTATAGTAGTATAGTTTTAGAATATTGAAAACTTTAAATTTCCAATAGGAAGAAATGCTCAAATAAATACAATGGAATATTATAAAGCCATGTGAAATTATCTAAATATATAAGAAATGATAGAGATGGTCAAGGCAATTTAAGAAAAAAGTCGATGACAGTACACTGTGCATGGCTGCACTAACACAGTAGCCATTAGTTACAAGTATAAACCAAATTTAAATTTTATTTACCTATAAATTGGTTACATTTAAATAAATTTAAAATGCAGTTCCTCAGTTACACTAGCCACATTTCAACTACTTAAAGAAAGCAGTCATAGATGGCTACTGGCTACCGTGTCAGACAGAGCAGATACAAAACACTTCCATCATTACAGAACGTAATGCTGAATAGAAAAAGAAACATATAATGAAAAAATATATGTATAATAAAAAAATTATTACAATGACTCAGGAGACTGAAGCTTGAGGATTACAAGTTGGAAGCCAGCCTGGGCAACTTAAGCCCTGTTAACAAAATAAAATATAAAAAGGGCTTGGGATGTAGCTCAGTGGTAGAGCACCTCTGGGTTCAATTCTGTACATGGGGGGTAAAATATTGGAAACATCTGAACAACAAAAGTTAACCACTGAGAGAGAAGGCCCTCCAACTTCTGAGCAGGATTCTTTGTTGCACTAAAGACAAAAGAGTGAATTTAAAAATGAGTAATGTTGAAAAAGGCAAGATTTTTGTTCAGAAGTGCGCCCAGTGCCACA
Source organism: Aplodontia rufa (assembly GCA_004027875.1). Taxonomy (NCBI): domain Eukaryota; kingdom Metazoa; phylum Chordata; class Mammalia; order Rodentia; family Aplodontiidae; genus Aplodontia; species Aplodontia rufa. Next base: position 6,554 of record PVKS010019673.1, read on the forward strand.
CTGTGGAACAGGGAGGCAAGCTCAAGACTGGGCCAACTCTCCATGGACTGCTTGGGAGGAAGACAAGCCAGGCTGCTGGATGCTCTTATACAGAGGCCAACAAGAGCAAAGGCATCACCTGGGGAGAAGAAACACTGATGGAGTACTCGGAGAATCCCAAAAAGTACATCCCTGGAACAAAAATGATCTTCTCTGGCATTAACAAGAAGAGAGAAAGGGCAGACTTAATAGCTTACCTCAAAAAGGCTATTAATGAGCAACAGCCACTGCCTTATTTAAATAACAAACAGAAATGTCTCATGGTTTTTCTTTTATGTGCACCATAATTTAATTGATGTGATACACCAGAATTCAGATCATGAATGATTGAAAGAATACTTCTGTTGGACAAGTCCTGATTTAAGTAAACTGACTTGTAGTTAAATTGATGTTTGTTTTACTTTAATCCCAGTTCAGTGAATACGATCACTTTTTCCCTTTCTAAAGATATGGTTGGGCTTGATTAGTAATGTTCAATATTTCACAAAAATGGTGAATGCCATCTCAAAACTGGTTTTTATATTTAGTTTTATATAAATGGTTATGTGAATATTTTTAAATATGGGGCCAATCCCTTAACTGTCTCAGAATTTGTGTTCACTAGCCTATTACAGGCAAAGGCTGAAGATAAGAAAGCAGTGTCCATATTTTTATTAACCACGCCAATTTAATTAGAATTCCCTGTATTTAAAGCAAACCTTTTCCTTATGGAAAGGCATTTTAGTGTGGTTTATGTATAATATTAAATAAAAAATATTTAACACTTCTCACATTTTATAATTGATCTTTATATAAAGTTCAGCTGCTTTAAAATTAGTCAGCATGATACAATAAAATTAGACTTTACTTTTTCATTCTTTATTTTCTAAGATCAAATTATAATTCAGGCTTGTCTTTAAACAGCTCTCCAATACCAATACTGTGGGGGTGGGGATTTAGCTCAGTGGCAGAGCACTTGCCTAGCACGCACAAGGCCCAGAGTTCAGTCTCGGACCTAAAAAAAAAAAAAACAATTCTGAGGAACAACTCTGTGTGGTTGGTAGTGGTGCTTTTTGACAACTCATTAGGTGGAAGGAGTAAAGGCCATAAACCATCAACACAAATTTGTAAATTATGCAACCACAGACTTAAAATTATGAAAAAGAATGACATCATAAAACAAAAAAAAAAGTTAACAACTATTGGTAGGTAGTAATACCTTGGGTTTTAAGTTTTTATTAATGTATTTTCTGAATTTACAATGATCAACTACGATTTTCTGTGCATTAAAATCATGTTTTTTAAAAAAAATGTTCAAAAATAAAAATGCCCCACCTATAAATAAAGATTTAAAGGGTTTTATTGTTGGTGGTGGTGGTGATTTTTTGCAAAAGGGGAAATTATGGAATAAACTACAAACTTAGAAGTATTTTTCCAATTATTATTTTCCTGGTTGGAAAATATGTCATTGTTTTTAAATCTCATTCCTCATAGTTCATTTAAAAAGTGATTATTTGGACTCATATTAACAGTTTGAGGATTTTTCCCCCATTCAAACATGAATGCTATCTTAAATCTGACCATACACTATTACAGCTATTAATTTATTTAAATGTAAGATGAATTCTTCCTTTATACTTCCTTAAAATAAAGCATTACATAGAAAAGTAAAAAAGTATCAATAGTCACACAAGACAGCTCAAATTTGAGTTTCCTCTACAAAATAAGTAACAATGTGTCCCTGTGTCGTTCTTTCTGGCTTTGCCTCCATGGCAGCAAATGATTTTTATCTCATACAATTTATAGCAAGGCAACAGTTTCCATGGAAACCACAAGGCAAATATCCATTGCTGCTTCCAAGGACTTTGTAAGTACACATAAGCTGAGGTAACAGCTTACTTTCTCTTATTAATATTTTAAAATTGAGCAGGAGTTAGTTACTGGTTCTGGTTTTGTTGTGCTTTCTCTACAAACAGATCTAGAAGTGGGTAACAAAAAAATTCTCTGCCCCTTTAGCAGCAAACGCCTCTGGAAATCAGGTGTAAGGGTGTGTGTGTGTGTGTGTGTGTAGAGGGCAGCAAGTCAGAACAGAAATTAGTGAAGCATGGAAATCAGGTGTGTGTGTGTGTGTGTGTGTAGTGGGTAGCAAGTCAGAATAGAAATTAGTGAAGCACTTAAACACAAAGACAAAATCCCCTTCCACCAGCATGTCTAGCATGTCTACCATATAAATTTAACTAGACCAAGATGCTGATTAACAAGGGAAAAAGTCAAAAATAAGTCGCAACTGAAATACTGATCACTCACCTCCCTCAACATATTGTTTTCTTTTTCCTTCTGCTCCAAAAGGCTTTCTAGGTGGTGGACATGCATCTCTGCCTCTGCCAGTCGTCTTGTTCTCTCATGGTCTTCCTCGGTAGCCTTCGCAGAAAGACCTTTGCTCTGCAACATCTCCAAAAGCTTCTTAATGGACTCATCCCGAGCATTTAGGGTTTGTTTCTGTGTCTCAATACGCAGCTCCATTTCCTCCAGGGTCTTTCTAAGAAGGAACAGCTCCTTGGCCTGCCGCTCGTGCTCCGCATGCAGCCTCTGGAAGTTCTCCTCTGTCAGCTCTGCCACACAAGGTTCCCCTGTCCTACTGCTACTGTCTTGCTGAAACAGCTGATTCAGGTCCCTCTGGATCCGCAATTCATCCTGGAGAGCCTGGATTGTCATCTGCATATGCTAGAACCAAGACAAAGAGAAAACCTTAAATCAGCTTTCCCCCTCAAGCAACAGAGCAGCTTGGGAGGAGCCAAAAATAGCTAAGAGGTCGGCATTCAGCAAATTGGGATTTACCTTATTCTGTTTCACAGTTTCTTTTAAAAATGAACAAGAGATCCCGCAAAATGCCAGTAATTTCATTTGGATCAACTCTAAACATGAAGCAAGATACGTCTGACAGTGGGTACTCACATGGCATAAGCCATGATAAAATACACTATTAAAAATTAAGAGATGGGGGGCTGCAGCGGTGGCTCAGCGGTTAGGGCGCTTACCCAGCATGCACAAGTACTCGAGTTCAAACCCCAGCATCATGTACACAATGAAGTCTCAATCAACAAAAGCCACATGAAAAACTAAACAAAAATTGTTTCTCTCAGAGCTGGAGCAGTGGCTTAGCGGTTACAGTGCTTGTCTGGCATGCATGAGTACGCGGGTTCAAACCCCAGTACCACATACACAGCTAAGTTTCTGAGCAACGAAAGCCACACGAAAAACTAAAACTTCTTTCTCTCTTTTAAAAAAAAAATTGTTTCTGTCTCTCACCACCCCTCTCTCTTAAAAAAAAAAAACTAAGAGAAGATATCTTGAAGAAAGTTATGGGGAGGTGGAAGACAGGAAATATACAGCTATCTGAACACATTCAATCAAAATATCTCACCAAAAATAGGTGAGGACATCAAAAGTAATTTACTGTAAACATTAATAATGCATTATTTAATAAGTGATTTGTAGGGTTCAGAGGAAGATGGCGACCTGAAGAGTGACAGCATTTCCTGAGGCTCCAGGTCTGCTTGGGAAAAATCCACTGCATCTGCAATTTTCCAAGTGCGTCCAGGGGAAACTATATTTGATTGTCTACTACTAGTTTGTGAAGCTTTTATATGGAGCTGAGTCTTAGGAGTTTCGCCAGAAGGAAAAAAAAAAAAGAAGAGGGGGGGTTTTCCCCTCCCGCCAGGGGCACAGAAGGCTGCCAATGCGGACAGCCTGCCAGAAAGAGTTCTGTCTGCCCCGCCAGACAGAACAGCTCCTTGCTTGGTGTCAGCGGAGCATTCCTATGATTTAGGGGACAGGGAGTTTTTGTCTGTTCTACCAAGAACGGGAACAACTCCCTTCCGTTCCGCAGCTCACTGGTCACATTCCTGACCGGCTCCAGGGGCGGGAACACAAGCGGCAGCCACGGATTCAGCAGGTCTGAGCAGAAACATAGATTTCATCGCTAAACCCATCCTGTCCATATCTAATCAGACTCCCGCCAAGTTCGTTCTCTGTGAGGGGCGAGAGATGTGCTCTAAGACAGCCCCCTGGGGGTCCCAGTCGCTCGCCGCCATTACGAGTTCCAGGACTACATTTCCCATCAGCTGCAAAGGCGGGGCTACGGAGCATCTGTCCAAACGAGGAGAACTTTACCTGTTCGACCAGAAACACTGACGGCTCCCTGTACGTTCCCTTCGGAGCACTCACTGGCCACAATCCCGCACCGGCTGCAGGGGCGAGGCAGTAAGAACCAGTAGCCCATCCAGAGGGTCTAAGCAGAAACAGTTTTCATCGCTAACCCCATCCTGTCCATAACTAATCAGACCCCCATCAAGCCCGCACTCTGTGAGGGGTGATAGCTGGGCTCGAAGACGGCCCCTTGGGGTGCCCGGTGGCTCTCCACCATTGTGAGCTCCAGGACTACATTTTCCATCGGCTGCAAAGGCGGGGCTATGGAGTGTCCGTCGGAACGAGGAGAAAGTTCCCTGTTCGGCTAGGAACGGTGGCAACTCCCTTACGTTCTGTGCGCTCCCGGCAACAGGGATGGGGCCGCTAGCAGCAGTAGCTGAGACTGCGGATGCGAGCAGAGCCACAGATACTGTTGCTGAACCAGTCCCTACCCGAAGTAAAACGCTCATCTGCCAAGCTCACACATTGTGGGGAGCAATACTTGTACCAGGAGATAGCCCACAGGGGGCCACAGACTGAGAGACATTCATATTGAGGTCCCAGAGACGCCCTCATCTATAGATACAAGATTTCATTAAGAATTTTTTGTTATTTTTATTTTCTTTTACTTTTTTAGCTTTTAAATTTTTTAT
>PVKS010019673.1:11512-38149 GCA_004027875.1 Aplodontia rufa
TTTTTCCTTTCTTCCTCTCTTTCCCCTTTCTAGCTTTATGGTTAATACTAAAGTTAGTGTTGGTGGATGTAAATATTTATTTCTGTATATATATTGGTGATTGGCTACTACTCTTTCTAAGTCTTCTTAGTCCCTACTGCTACCCCTATAACATTAGATCCCAACCAGGAAAACATTCCATCATAGCATGATAGACTCTACCCTTGGAGAGTGAAGACAACTACGCCGCATACTAACCTCTTCCACCCCTGTACTCTCATAATCCCTAAATATAAGCATTTTCTCTCCCCCTCACCCAAAGTCTTTACCCTTCTGGCATCCAAACCCTATATTTTCCTTGACCTACTCCTCCTCCTCCCTAATCCCTTGTCCCTCTTTACTCGAAGGCAAGAGTGATTTCTTAACTTCCCAACTCACCTCCTTGAATTCCTAGTAATCCCTTCTCCCCACTTTCGGAGAGACCCTGATATCTGAAGAAACAGACACGCGTCAAAACGGGCAATGGCTTGCTCTCATAATTCGCTGTGAGTTCTCTCTCGAAGTAACCCATTACAACAAAACAAAGCCATAAGAAGCTCCAATTACTCCACCAAGAGCAACTTTCTTGAAGTACAAATAATGCTCTTGGACCCAGAAAATGAGGAAAAGGGGAAATAATTCACTTCCTCAACCCCAAAGCTCTCCACCAAAGGACCCCATGGCTGGAGCCCTAGATGAAAATCAAAAGCATTGTGCCAGCGTTATGATTAGTAATGCAATCAAAGAGTTGAGAGATGAAATAAGGATAGAGTTCAGATAGCAATTTCAAGAGATGAGGGACAACTTCTACAGGGAAATAAGGGAGCAGTTCCATGAAATGAGAGATCAGCTTTACAAAGATATAGAAATTCTGAAAAGAGATGTAGCAGAGCTATCAGGATTGAAAAACAGGGTTAATCAAATCAAATCCTCTCTGGAAGAAATCAACACCAGAGCTTACTCTACTGAAAACAGAACATCAGCTCTTGAAGAACGAGTGTCGGATAGTGAAGACAGGCTAAACAACGTAGAGTTCAAAGAAGATAAACGGGATAAACAGCTTATAATACATAACCAGAACTTCCAAGTAATATTTGATGAGATGAGGCGTTACAATTTGAGAATCAGTGGCCTGGAAGAAAACTCTGAACAGCAAACAAGAGGCTTAAAGAACTTTTCAAGTAAAAACTTCCCACATCTTACTATTGATCCGGATTATCAAATACAAGATGGTTACAGAACTCCAAATAGACCTAATCAAATGAGAAGCTCACCAAGACATTATCATATACAAAATGAATAACAGAGAAATCAAGGAGAGAATTCTAAAATCTGCTAGAGAAAAGCCCCAAATCACATTCAGAGGCAAACCAATTTGGATCACTATGGATTTTTCAGAGCAAACAATGAAGGCCAGAAGAGCTTGGAACAATATCTTTCAAGTGTTACAAAATAACAGCTTCAACTCAAAGATAATATACCCGGCAAAACTCAGCTTCAAATATGAAGGGGAAATTAAATACTTCAATGATAAACTCAAGCTAGCAAGATACATGAACACAAATCCGGCTCTACAGAGCATTCTCAAAGATGTACTCCATTCTGAAGATAATGCCAACGATATGCTAAATCCTTAAACAAGGGCGAGTCAATTATCACTCTATACAAAAATAGACTTTCAAGATGACTCAAAATTCTGTAATCAATACAAAGTCTGTGAACCAGCCTCCCATATCTATTCTATCCTTGAATGTGAATGGTCTCAATGCCCCAATTAAAAGACACAGACTGACCCACTGGATCAAAAAACAAAATCCAACAATATGTTGCCTGCAAGAGACACATCTGACACTTAAAAATAGACACAGGCTGAAAGTTGAAAGGATGGCAAAATGTCTACCAGGCCTATGGCCCAAAAAAGCAAGCTGGTGTAGTGATTCTAATTTCGGACAAAACTAATTTCCAACTAAAACTAGTCAGAAAGGACAAAGACGGTCACTTTATCATACTAAAAGGGACAGTTCATCAAGAAGATATAACAATAATCAACATTTATGCCCCCAATTACAACCCCCCCCAAATTTATGGAAAAAGTCCTTAAGGACATTAATCCCCTCATCTATCTCAACACAATAATCCTGGGGGACTTCAACACACCATTATCAACTCTAGACAGATCATCAAAACAAAAAATCAATAAAGATATCTCCAATCTGAACTACTCTATTAATCAATCGGGCTTAACAGACATTTATACAATATTCCATCCTAGGACAGCTGAATTTACCTTTTTCTCAGCAGCGCATGGATCCTTCTCTAAAATAGACCACATCCTAGTTCACCGGGATAATCTCAGCAAATATAAAAAAGTGGATATAACCACATTATTCTATCAGATCATAATGCTATGATCTTAGCAATCAACAACAAGAGAAACAACAGAAACTATTCAAATACTTGGAAATTGAATAATTACCGCTTAAACGAAAGATGGGTAAAAGGAAATGACAACAGAGATTAACAAGTTTTTGGAACTGAATGAGAATGAGGAAACAACATACCGAAACCTCTGGGAGAGTATGAAGGCTTTCTTAAAAGGTAAATTTATAGCACTTCGAACATACATCAAAAATCTAGAAAGAGATCAGATTAATAGCCTTATGCTTCAACTCAAACGATTACAAAAGGAGGAACCCTAAACCTAACAGAAGACAGGAAATTACCAAAATCAGAGTTGAACTCAACAAAATTGAAAAGAAAAAAACTATACAAACTATCAACAAATCCAAGAGTTGGTTCTTTGAAAGAGTCAACAAAATCGACAGACCCCTTGCCAACCTCACCAAAAGGAAGAACGAAAGGAAGCAAATCAACAAAATCAGAACAAAAATGGGGATATCACCACAGACTCATCCAAGATACAGAAGATTATCAGAACCTATTTTGAAAATTTATACTCTAACAAATTTGAGAACCTGGAAGACATGGACAGGTTCTTGGACACATACGACATCCCATCTTTAACACAGGAGGACATTGAAAACTTCAACTAACCTATCACAGAAAGCAAAATTGAAGCAGCAATCAAAGCTCTCCCAAAAAAGAAGAGCCCAGGTCCAGATGGATATACGGCAGAATTCTACCAAGCCTTCACAGAAGAACTAACACCGATCCTCTACAAGCTCTTCCAGGAAATTGACAGAGCGGATCACTCCCAAACACTTTCTATGAAGCAAACATTGCACTGATTCCAAAGCCCAACAAAGACACATCAAGGAAAGAAAACTACAGACCAATTTCCCTGATGAACATTGATGCAAAAATCCTTAATAAAATTTTAGCTAATAGGATGCAAAAACACATTAAAAAGATGATACATTATGATCAAGTGGGCTTCATTCCAGGAAAACAAGGCTGGTTCAACATACGCAAATCAATAAATGTAATTCACCATATAAACAGAATTAAAATCAAAAATCATATAATCATCTCAATTGATGCAGAGAAGGCATTTGATAAAATTCAACATCATTTTATGCTCAAAACTTTGGAAAAGATAGGGATCAAGGGAAGATACTTGAATTATGTCAGATCCATTTACGACAGACCCATAGCCAACATTATCCTCAATGGAGAAAAACTGAAAGCATTTCCACTGAATTGAGGTACTAGACAAGGCTGGCCACTCTCCCCTCTCTTGTTCAATATAGTCCTTGAAACCCTTGCTAGAGCCATCAGGCAAGACAAGGAAATCAAAGGTATTCGTATAGGAAAAGAGGAAGTCAAGTTATCCCTATTCGCTGATGACATGATTCTATACTTAGAAGACCCACTAACATCGGCCAAAAAACTCCTAGAGCTTATAGGAGATTTTAGCAAAGTGGCTGGCTACAAGATCAACTCCAGCAAATCACTCCAGCAAATCACTAGCGTTTCTTTACTCCAGTAACAAATCCGCAGAAAAAGAAATCAGGAAATCTCTCCCATTCACCATCACTTCCAAAAAAATGAAATACTTCAGCATTAACCTTACAAAGGAAGTTAAGGACCTCTACAAAGAAAATTATCAAACACTAAAAAAAGAAATTAAAGACGACCTGTGTAGATGAAAAAACATTCCATGCTCATGATTAGGAAGAATCAATAAAATAAAAATGGCCATTCTACCCAAAGCCTTATACAGATTCAATGCGATCCCCATCAAGATACCTATGGCATTTTTCACAGATATAGAAAAAGCACTTTGCCAGTTCATATGGAATAACAGGAGGCCAGACTAGCCAAAACACTACTCTATAGAAAGGAAGAAATAGGGGGTATCTCAATCCCTGATTTGAAATTATACTACAGAGCCGTAGTAGTAAAAACAGCTTGGTATTGGTTTCAAAACAGAACCGAAGATCAGTGGAACAGAATAGAAGATCCAGAGACAAACCTCCATATCTTTAAATATTTGATATTTGATAAAGGGAGCAAAAGCATAATCTGGAAGAAAGCCTGTTCAACAAATGGTGCTGGACAAACTGGACAGCCATGTGTAGACAACTGAAGCTAGATCCTTATCTTTCACCCTGCACAAAAATTAAATCAAAATGGATCAAAGACCTGGATATTAAACCAACAACTTTAAATTTACTAGAAAAAGAAGTAGGGTCATCACTACACCATATAGGAGTCGGCAGCTACTTCCTTAACAAAACTCCCATGGCTCATGCGGTAAAATCAAGAATAAATGAATGGGATGCAATGAAACTAAAAAGCTTTTGCACAGCTAAAGATCTAGTCAAGAACATCAAGAGAGAACCTACAGAATGGGAGAAAACTTTTGCCTGCTACACCTCTGACAGAGGACTAATTTCCAGAATATACAGGGAACTAAAGAAACTAAACTCCAAACTCACAAATAATCCAATCAACAAATGGGCTAAAGATCTCAAAAGGAACTTCTTTCCAGTGGAAGTCCAGAAAGCCCCTAAATATATGAGAAAATGCTCCACATTAGCTATAAGGGAAATACAAATCAAAACTTCAATGAGATACCACCTCCCACCTGTTAGAGTGGCAAAACTGAAGAATACAAACAACGACAGATGCTGGAGGGGCTGTGGGAAAAGAGGAACACTGTTACACTACTGGTGGGACTGCAAACTGGTTCAGCCACTCTGGAAACCAGTGTGGGGAATCCTCAAAAAATTAAGGATGGAACCACCTTATGACCCAGCTATCCCACTCCTGGGGATTTTCCCAAAAGAGTTAGAATCAGCATATCATAGTGATGTGGCTTCACCAATGTTTATAGCAGCTCAATTTACCATAGCTAGACTATGGAACCAACCCAGATGCCCCTCACTTGACGAGTGGATACAAAAACTATGGTACATATATACAATGGAATACTACTCGGCCATTAGAGAAGACGATATTATGGCTTTCGATACCAAATGGATGGAGATGGAAAGAATTATGCTAAGTGAAGTATCCCAATCTCAGAGACTCAAGGGCCGAATGGTTTCTCTCATCTGTGGAAGCTAGAATACATGGGGAAGCAGTAAGTTAAATGGCTAAACTAATGATATACTCAAACTGTATGATTGTCAGCATAATAGGGGGATGGCACCCTAGGATACTGGGAGGCATAGGGAGGGGGAGGGGTGGGGGAGGGTATTTGAAGATCTCCTAGGATACTGCAGAGTGGGAATATAGGCGAACCATCTCAGAAGCAGAGGTTATTCCTCCACGAGATACCCATTTTATGCAAGAGTTCTCCTGGGGGTAACTGCAACAGGTGAAAATCAAGGTAGTCATCCATGTTTGGGCATTACCCCTGGATAACTATGTATATATACTTTGGTTATTGATGGTCTGATAATGTTTCCCTCTCATTTGTATCTCTATATACTCTTAATAAAAAATAAAATAAAATTTAAAAAAATAAGTGATTTGTATATGACAGATTGTTTCACTTTACATGCTAATATAAATAATATCTTCAGCATATCTGCTTTTTTTCAGTATTATGTAATACATGAATTCTATCTACCCTCCTTACTAATATTAAGTGTATAACACATTATTGTTGACCACAGGTACAATGTTGTACATTAGATGTCCACAGTTTATTCATCTTAATTGTAAGTTTATACATACTGATTAGTAATTTTCCATTTCCCCTTTCTCCCACCTCCTGGCAACCACGGTTACACTGTGATTCTGAAAATTTTACTATTTTAGGTACACCAACCAACATGTACACTTTGTTTTCATTTTTGTGGTATGTGACTTTTGTTGGTTTGTTTTATTTTGGGTTTTTATTATGTTTTACTGTACTGGAGGCTGAACCTGGGGCATTCTTCCCCTGAACCACATCCACAGCCCTTTTGTATTTTTATTTTGAGAGAGGGTCTTCCTAAATTGCCAGGGCTGGCCTGGCACTGCCTCAGCCTATGGAGTCTTTGGGATTACAGGCATTATGCCACCATACCTGTCTCCAACATGTATATTATTAATTTCAATTCTACTGACAAGGACTCTAGGCTTAGGGAGGTTAAGTAACCTGTCCAAGATCACATGGTGACAAAGCTGGCATTCAAACCAAAGTAATCCTCACACTATAATGAAAGAAACTAGTAGTACCCAAAGGCATAACAAAACCTAAAGGAGATTTTTTTAATGTCATCTTTTCACACCGAGGAAAATTACAATTCAGTCAAGTAATTAAGAGAAGATGCTGATACAGATAAACTACTGAAATGTGTGAGGGCATTTTTAGCTGTGTATCCCTAATGAAGTTACAGAAAGGTAAGTTCCAGCACATTATACAAGGTATTCCAAAAGGCTGTTACATCTTAGTTTGGGGAAAGAAGAAAAATAATAAAAGATCATTCTTTGTGTTCAAGGTAAGGTTATATGCCAGAAGAGTGGAAGAAGACTGAACCACGATTAGAATGCATGAACTAAGGTACCTACGCTCGCGCTGATTATGAAATTTTACACATGTCTCCATCTTTCTGGATTTCAGATTCCTCTTATGTCAAGTAAGGGTATAAAGACCTGCACTGCCTTTTCACAACGTTAATAATATCATGGAAATATTTGTGGCATAGGTTTAAAAACATACATCATTTAAAATTTTTTACAAACTGCAAAATAGTAGTATAGTAAATATCTCAAAGATATGATCTGACAAGAGTACAAAGATGTGTGTATGTACTTGTCGTTTATAATAGGAACAAAATTTGAAAGGGTCCAGAAAATATTAGTGAAGAAGGACCCAGTCACTGACCTAACCAACCCCATTTTGTCCCTCTCTCACTGCATTTTCCTCTTTAACTTTTTTCCTTCTGAGCCACTTCCTTTTGCAGTTATCTTGAGTTCCAGGAACCACAGATCTGATTAATAAGCATCTATAAAACAAGGAACCAAAATTACCCCCAAGTAACAGCAAGCCTGACAATATAGATCATTCCATGATGAGATTACCGCCCCCACCCCAACCACAAACTGGAAAGCTTACCCCAAGACTAAACTGAGGCTGACCCCCTAGGCAGGAGCAATCATTTCATAAAGGTAACCAAATTGATCCCTCAAACAATGAAGACCTTCCCAGAGCTTCATAGAACCAGTCCTGAGATAATGATCCACCAGACTATGGACTGACCAAGATGACCAACTCTGCCAGCTAAGCAATCCCCCTATAGCCAAGCCAGCCCCCAACTCTTGCCTTTTTCTATAAAACCTCAAGTTTCTGTTAGCTCCTTGAAAACAGATCTTTGGTCACTGTACCCCTGATATCTGTTCTTTTCAACGTGGCCACACTGATTAAAGGTCCTTTCTGCTCTTCACCACTACTCATCTCTTGATAGGCCTGGGACATAAGGACACATCTGGTCTCCTGGAACCCCCCTGAGCTGGAACCTTTCCCCAAAGAATCCTGTAACATTAACAGGTGATGGGATAAGTAAATGAGAACAGTCCACAAAATTAAATACTGTGCATCAATTAAAAGCAATATAGATTTCTATTTATTAATAAAATCTATGATCAAAATATATTATTTATAAATGTAAAAAAGCAGATTATATAATAACAAGCATAGGATGATCCTATTTTGATTTTAGAGCGAGTATACACACAAAAAGAAATCTGAAGGTATATAAAAATTTCTCAGTGGCCATCTATGAATTTGTGTGGCTTTTGAATTTTTTCTTGCTTTTTTTTTGTATTGTCCAAATCTCCTACAGTGTAGATATAATTCTTTAAAAATTAAAAAAAAGAATATACTTTTACTTAAAAATAAAAGAGACTTCAGCAGAGTGTGGTGGCTTCATGCCTGTTAATTCCAGAGACTTGGGGGTCTGAAGCAGGAGAATCACAAGTTTAAGGCCAGACTCGGATTTAGTGAGGCCCTGAGCAACTTAGTGAGACCCTTGTCTCAAAATAAAAAATGAAAAGGGGCTTGTGGATATAACACACTGGTAAAGAGCCCCTGGGTTCAATTCCAAGTATAAAAGAAAGAAAAATTAAGAAAAAGAAAAAAGTTCTTCAGAGATGCCTATTTTGGTTCAAGACATGAAGCAAAGAAAATAATAGAAACATAATTATTTATTCTTTTTAAAATTAATTATTCATAAAAATATTTCTGTAAAGTTACAAAAGAAATGGTTATTGGTAATTTTCATTTCAGAAAGCTAGAATAATTGAGGGGAAAATCATAAGAACAATTTAATGTACTTATTTATTCCTCTTGAACTTTTTAAAACGGCTTTGCAGGACATGAAATCCCATACCATAAAGTTTACCTGTACAAAATACACAATTTGGTGGCTTTTTGTGTGTTAAAGGTTGTATACCAATCACCACTATCTACTTCTAGAACACTTTCTTCACTCCCAAGAGAAATCCCTAACCATTAGCACTCACACCCCATCTCATCCTTCTCTCAACTCTCTTCAATTTTGAATCATATGGATGTATTTCACTCATTCAAAAAATATTTTTGTAAAAACTTGCCTACCAACGTTTGTCAGCCTTAAAAAATGAAAGAAATTCTGATATATTCCACAATATGGATGAACCTTGAGAACATTAGGCTAACTGAAATGAGTCAATCCTAGACACAAACTCCAATTATACAAGGATTTAGAGTAGTCAAATTTATAAAAATTAAAAGTAGAATAGTGTTGCTAGGAGACAGGAGGAGGGAGGAATGGGGAATTTTTGTTTAAGGGGTACAGTCTCAGTTATGTGAAGATTTTTCAATACGAATGTACTTAATGCCACTAAACTATATATTTGAATATGGTTAAGATGGTAAATTTTATGCTATGTATTTTACTTCAGTTTTTAAAACAGTGGGAAGAGGGAGGAAAGATATCTGCCATAGAATGCCACTTACAGATAATAAATAATTAATTTAAAACTATTAACAAATATTCTCATTCTGCACTACAAGTGGTACTTTCACAAGTCTATCTTTGTATATGCATCCAAATCTGTCTTAGAATAAACTGGCAAAAGATGGAAATGATGGATCAAAAAGTATGCACAATTTCAATTTTGATATATATTATGAATTATCTCTGTGCCTGTACAGATTTAAACTTCCAACAAACAAGGTCTAGGAATGGCCATTTCATTTCCCCATACTCTTGACAACTGGGTATTCTTAATTTTTTGACATTTCTTTTATCGTAAGGGAGGCTGAATATCTATTCACATATCTCTGTGTACTCCCTCTTTTGTGACTCAGCTGTTCTTGTCCTTGCCCATTTTATTACTGGGATATTTATCTTAATCCATTTAAGAGATCATTATATTAGGGAAATAATGTCACTTCCTATGTATTTTACAAATACTTTTTGAACTAGTATCATTTTTCTTTTCATATCACATGGTTTATGGTGACTTTTAAAGGGTGTGGGGGAGGGTTAGAGAGGATTATTTGTTTTTTACAGTGCTGGAAGACTGTGACCTGGCTTTGGCATACTAGCCAAGTGCTCGATCACTGAGCAACACCCCTAGTCCCTTGTCTGTCTTTTTTTTTTCTTTTTAAATGGATCAAGGAATTTGTTTTTGTTTTTTTTTTTTTTAAAGAGGGAGGGACAGTGAGAGAGACAGAGAAAGAGAGAAACAACTTTATCGAGTTTTTCACACGGCCTAAGTTGCTCCAACACTCAGTTGCATACGCGGTGCTGGGGTTTGAACCCGGGTCCTCGTGCTTGCCAGGCAAGCGCCGAAACCTCTGAGCCACCGCTCCAGCCCCCCCCCTTGTCTGTCTTTAATGCAAAGATATCAACCTTTTTTTTTTTAAACAATTTCTACTTGTGCATTATTTTATTTAAAAAAGCACTCCTTTTTATACCAAGAATAAACTTCTAATAAAATTATTAGGTATATTAATTCATGGAACATGATTCCTAAATTACATTTAAATGCCAGTATATTTTAAAGATATAAACAGCTGCTGAATGTTATAGTTTGGATGAAAGGAGTGAGACAATCCAGGAAGGCTGAGGTGAAATGCTTGGGATCTGAGAGCCTTAACTCAATCAGGGGATTAACTGGTAACCATAAGCTGACATGGTGTAGCTGGAGGAGGCGGGGCATTGGCAGGCGGTTGGTGTATATATTTTGTATCTGGGGGGAGTCTATCCCTCTCTCTGCTCCCTGGAGCCCATCTTTCCACCAAGATGTTCAGCCTCACCTCCAGCTGCAAGGAATGGAGCCAGCCTTCTATGGACTAAGGCCTCTGAAACTGTGAGCCCGAAATAAACTTTTCCTCCTAAAATTGTTCTTGTCAGGTCTTTGGGTCACAGCAACAAAAATTCACTAAAACATGGAAGATCAAGACTCTTGACAAAAATATATAAAGATACTGATTCTCTGAAGGCTGGTTTCCTTCTTTAACCTTCAAAGTTAAATTGCCCAGACATTTCCCAATGAATTTAGGCCAAAGAAAACTCTCTGAAGGTCAAAAAGAAGTGACTTCCAGTTATAACTATTCCTCCTTTTTTGTTCGAAAAATTTGTTCATCACTAATTCACAGAAGTCAAGAGAAGTGTAATGGTATTACACACACTTTGGTACATATGATCAAATCTAGCATGGTAATTACAATTTTGATGACAAAAAAAATATAAATACTATCTATGAAGTTCTGCTTCCATCCAGTTCACTGTAAATTTAAAACAATGCTCTGGGGGCTGGAGCGGGTGGCTCAGCGATTACAGCACTTGCCTGGCATACTCAAGTACACGAGTTCAAATCACAGCACCACCTACTCAACAAAGTGTCTGAGCAATGAAAGCCACATGAGAAACTAAATAAAGTTGATTCCATCTTAAAAAAAAAAAAAAAAAAAAAAAAAGCCAATGCTCTGACAGACTGCCGAGAAGGCAATTTTCTCCTTTGAAATATAAATCGACATTCTCTCTTCAGGCTACAATTAGGCTAGCTTTATGAAAACTCCTGCCAGCTGCCTTAGAAGAAAAAAAAAGAAATAGGCTAGAAGTCAGGCTACTCCTTCTCCAGCACATTCATATAAAAGAGAAAATGACCATTTTCACAAACTTCATACACATTTAAACAGACTCATTTTAATGGAAATATCTCAGTTTTAAGACATTCCAGAATTCTGCTCCTGAAACTGCAGAATCATCTTCCATTCCAAATTTTATAACATCCTTCTAGTCTATTCCTTACTCCAACACTGAACCTGCTGTAAAGGCTGAAAAATTATTGGCCTAAAATTTACTCTAAAGGTTCAGCTATCATTATAGCAAGCTGGAGCTCAATGAAATGGTAGGAAATTGGGAACAACAGTAGCATAAACTCCTTAATACCTGATGGGGATTACGACTTTTATTAGAAAAATAATTGTTCAAAAATAATTAAAAAAAGAAAAATAATTGTTCAAAAATAATTAAAAAAAGAAAAATAATTGTTCACAGCAGCTTAATTTACAATAGCTAAATTATAGAACCAACCCAGATGCCCCTCACTGGATGAATGGATCCAAAACCTGTGGTATATATATATATATATATATATATATACACACACACACACACATACATACATATATACATACAATGGAGTTCTACTCAGCAGTTTGAATCAACAAAATTGCAGCTTTTGAAGGTAAATGGATGGCGATGGAAGAAATCATGCTGAGCAAATTTAGCCAAACCCAGAGAGTCAACGGTCAAATGTTTTCACTCATTTGTGGAGGCTGGAGCTAAGCCCAGGCCTGGGTGAAAGGTAGTCAGTCTCATGTGTTAGACCCAACAAAGGTAACACATATTCTAGGGGATATGTATCGGGGAGGAGGGGGGAGGAGCAGGGAAGGGAAAGTGAGGGAGAATAGGGAGGGATCTAGAGGGTAATTCTGATTTAAGAATATAAGCATATCGTATTGTTATTTTTATGCATTTTTGATTGTACAATAACCAAATTTCTTAATAAAAAAAGGAAAAATAATTCATCTGCAAAAACAACAGTAGATCGCAACAATCCTCATTTTGTTTTTTTTAAAGAAAGAAGGGACAGTGAGAGAGAGACAGAGAATCAATTTTTATTTCGTTTTTCACATGCCGTTCGTTGCTCTGAGATTTCGTTGTGTATGTGGTGCTGGGGTTTGAACTCACGTACTTGCGCATGCCAGGCAAGCACCATAACCACTGAGCTACCACTCCAGCCCAATCCTCATATATTTCTGATAAATTATCAGATACTCTTCTGAGGCAGAACTTCCAATAAATGAACTACTTTAGTTTCTTAGAAAATACGCTGACTCAATTCTAGAGATATTTTTAGTCAGAGAGAAAGAGTATTAAGCGTACATGAAAAAGATCATTACAAACAATACATCTCAGAGAACTCAATCCACCATTTATTAAGGTGACCAAAGTCACAGAATTTATCCTATTATAAAGATTAAATTAATAATAATTTTTCTGAAGCATATAAACATATACATTAAGAAAACTGTATGGTGTGGCTGGAACAGTGGCTCAGCAGTTACGGCACACGACTGGCATGCTTGAGTACACAAGTTCAAACCCCAGCGCCAAGTACACAATGAAGTCTCAGAGCAACGAAAGCCACATGAAAAACTAAACAAAGCTGATTCTCTCTCTCTCTCTCTCTCTCACTGTACCTCTCTTTATTCAAAACAAAAAACAAAAAACTTGTATGGGCTGGAGCAGTGGCTCAGCAGTTATGGCGCTTGCCAGGCATGCACAAGGATCAGGGTTAGAACCCAGCACCACTTATACAACAAAATGTTGGAGCAACGAAAGCCACATGAAAAACTAAATAAAACTGATTCTCTCTCTCTCTCTCTCTCTCTCCTTCTCTCTATAAAAAAGAAAAAAAAAAAGAAAACCATATTAATGCAAGATGCAAAAGGATTTAATTCTTACGTAAATCACCAAATCACCCCGTCAAGCTTCCACATTCCTTAGGCTATCTGATGTTCTCCTCTGTACAAATCCCTAAAATAGCACTTACCAACTGTCTTTCAATTTCTCTTTGTATTTGTCTTCAATAAACTTTCTAGGACTGGGGCTAGAGCAGTGGCTCAGTGCTTACGGCGCTACCTGAGTATGTAGGCTCATACCCTAGTACCACCTATGCAATAAAGTGCTGGAGCAACAAAAGTCACATGAAAAACTAAATAGGAATTGATTCTTTCTCTTTCACTGTTTCTCTCTCTTTAAAAAAATAAAATAAAATAAAAAATAAAGGAACTTTCTAGGACTTGGGACTGTTGTCTTTTTTACCCTGGGCAGACTACAGTACTTGACATAAGTACTCAAGCGTCTCACAAAAGATTAACAAAATCAAATTTGGAAAAACTATTTTGGAAGTAAATGATTACTGTTTAGTAGATGCAATTTAAAGATGTGTAAAGTTATTTCTCTTCCCAAAAAAAAAAAAAAAACTATTCTATCAACAATTAGTTCTATACTAGCCAGTACAAGTAATTCTATCTTAAATCCATGCTGGCCAAAATGCAAAACACAATTCTAATAAAATGCTAACTATATGCTCTAGGGTTTAATTCAGTGTTTGATCTAATGCACTTTCAGATAATTAACCAGCAACAATAATTCACAGTTTACTGCTATATAACACACACACAAAAGTTACGTAAGAGAGTTCTTATCCAAAACTAAAGCTCACAAATCCGTTAAAAAAAACACAGTTATATATACTCACTCACCAACATTGTACAATATTACAAATGTTAAATTAACAATATTTGAGAAAGAAACACTTATTTTTACATGCAATATATTCAAGTGAAGTCTATCATCGATAAGATCACTGTCAAACCGACTCATGAGTCTTTAGTCTTTAATATATAAACTGGATCAGTGTGTTTTCTAAAAAGCATTTTTTAAATGTTCTAATTTCTACTATTTCAGAGAGGAAATTAGGGAAATAATTTAATGAGTCTGTATCTCGGAGACTGAAATGGAGGAACTGTCTCTAAGGTCATTTCATTTCTCCTAATTGTGAATCCAGTGTTAATTTGGTTGGGATAGAGATGTTTCCCGTACAGCAAGACATACTGCAAGTTCTCAAATATTTAACCAAAATAAAGTTCTTGGACTGATCTAAATTCAAGCAAGAACCACACCAGAGCTCAAAAGGATGAATTACATTCTTTAACATCCACACTCTTTATTTTGAACTAAGGAAAGCTATTCTCTAAAAGAGATGTCAAATTCAAGAAAATGAAGAAGCAATTATACTAAAATTCTAGCAACTACTATTGTTACCTAATCCAGGAAAAATAAGAGCATCATCTATCTTTGTTCTCTGAGAACCTTGTATATAAATCTAAGCAGCAAGATAACCCAAGGGAATGTCAAAATTTGGGCAATAGGGTTAGACATTATCCATTTTTATGCTAGCACAACCCAAAATGTAAGTTAAAAAAATAAATGAGGCTGGATGCAGTGGCACATACCTATAACCCCTGCAGCTCAGGAGGCTGAGGCAGGAGGATCACAAGGTCAAACCTAGCCTCAACAATTTAACAAAGCCTTAAGCAACTTAGTGAGACCCCGTCTGAAAATAAAAAATAAAAAGGATGTGGCTCACCGGCTAAGAGCCTCTGAGTTCAGGGAGGGAAGGAAGGAAGGAAGAGAGGAAGGGAGCAAATGTTGTCAAAATGATGAAGTCCTAATGTCACAAATACACTCTATATACTATGACCTCCTCAATACAATAGGTAAGTAACAATAAAGTACTTGTAGTACAGTTTAAGAAACCCCAATATCTTTTAGTGACCAAATCCCTGTGTCATTCACTATATACCTCATAACCTCTGTTAGGCCCCTTCCCTTCTCTCACCCCTAACTATATTCTATTGGCCTTTATTCTCCACACAGACATTGTCTCCTTGGAAAGCCTGCTCTGGCTCTCAAGAATGAGATGAGCCTTCTCGACTTCCTCATGTATGCTCTCAACATTACTCACTATTGCACTTACAGCACATTATCATATTTTCCTTTTTTCACATTATCAGTTTTATCCATTTAACTGCTCAAACTATGTGCCTTGGAGCTGGAGTGGTGGCTCAGCAGT
This sequence comes from Aplodontia rufa, assembly GCA_004027875.1. Taxonomy (NCBI): domain Eukaryota; kingdom Metazoa; phylum Chordata; class Mammalia; order Rodentia; family Aplodontiidae; genus Aplodontia; species Aplodontia rufa. Next base: position 27,128 of record PVKS010019673.1, read on the forward strand.
TGGAGCACTTGCCTGGCATGCGCAAAGACCCAGTTTAAAACCCTAGCACCACATACACAACTCAGTGTCAGAGAAACCAAAATCAGATGGATAAAGTTGATTCTTTTTGTCTCTCTCCCACCTCCTCCTTCCCTCCCACCTGCCTGCCCTCTGGCTCTCAGGGTGGATGATCCAGCAGCTCAAGTGTTTCTCTCTCTCTCTCTCTTTCTCTCTGAGGGGGGGAAAATTATGTGCCTTTAGAGGGTATTAACTCCTACTTGTCTTTGTAGTCCCACCATACCACCATATGGCACCATGCCTGGTACACATATGGTCCTCATTTCCTTTTTTTTTTTTTTTTCAGGGCTAAGGACCAAACTCAAGACCTTGCATGTGCTAGGCAAGTACTCTGCCACTGAGCTAAATCCCCAACCCCAAAAAAATGTTTTTTAACATTTGCTGAATCAATGAGTTTATTTTTGTTTGGATGATTTTTACCTGTTTTACCTTTCTATCTTCTTAACTATACTGGGAAGTATTTTCAGACCTAGGATGTTGGAGAAATAACGTTTTGTTCACACCCTCGTTGCATGTATTTATACCCTTTAATATTAATATGTTAATAAGGCTACAAACTGGTTTGAACTGGTTTCCAGGAATTTAATACATTGAGCTCTTTCTTCCACAGTTCTCCTGCTTCATAAAACAAAAGACATACCAAGGATATCTCCTTTCTTATGCTTCAGGAACAGAGAAGGAGCAGAATGGAGCTGCAACAGAGCACAGAAAGCATCACATAGCTATCCCGACTATACAGACACCACTTTCCTAACAGAAGTAATGAGATTCAGGTGTGCATCCTTCTTAGCCACTGGTTCAATTTAGCCAGCATCCAGTCCTACTAGTGTGGAGAGAAATGAGAAAGGCAGAAAAAAGAAGGACTTTGTGAAAAGCAGCACAGAAACAAACCACAAGTCACAAAAACATCATACTAAGTAATGCCAAGATTAAAGCAGGACACTCCATTAAAAATAATATCAAAATTACTTTCTGAAAATCTTAAAAGTAAAATCAATCAACAGTCAGATTCCTAAACAATCATGTCCTTAGTAATTAGCTTGAGAGTACACAGTGGTAATAAGCAATGGAAGAAACTATAAGGATCTATAAAGATACTGATCATTCCAGCAGCATTTTCTCCTCTTTCCCGGTGTGGAAGATCAAACATGTAGCAGTGCATAATAACTACATGCTCTATCACTGTGCTATACCCTCAAACTCTCAACAACATTTTATTGCTTCCTTCTCCAACCCCAAAGATTCAAGCATCTGCAACAGATGTAAATGAGGTACACAAGATTTCCCAATTTGGTCACTGAAATAATAGTATATGGATCAACAACAAGGAAGAGGAGTAGGGCCAGTGACACACACCTATAAACCCAGCAGCTCCAGAGGCTGAAGCAGGAGGATCTCAAGTTCAAGTCAGCCTCAGTTAACTTAGCGAGGCCCTAAGCAACCCTGACTCAAAATAAAAGATAAAAAGGGCTAGTGTTTATAGCTCAGTGGTAAGGGCCCCTGGATTCAATCCCTAGCATGAAAGAAAAAAACAAAACAGTCGGGGGTGGGGTGGGGGGAGAAGGTAGGTAGGTAAGAAGGTATAGATAGGTAGGCAGGCAGGCAGGTAGGTAGAGAAAAGAAAGGTTAGGTGGTAAGAGTGAGCCATGAAAGTGTTAACAGCTCATCTTGGCAATGTTGTTACTGCAAATGGATTTTGCTAAATGAACACAGATTGGAGGGAAGAAGGTTGGCCATCTGAGGTGAGTCCCTGCTGACATTCAGCTGCAGCACACATTGTATAGATTACAGAGGCCAATGTCTGGGTTGAGCAGAGCTGAAGTTACTGTGTGCTCAAAGCTTATTATGGTATTTTTCTGCAAAGCCATCCCCACTCCACATATACCACCTTTCCTTCAGAGAAAACGAAGAAGCAAGGATAAGTACAGAGCCCATACCCTTACAGTTTTATAGAAAAGCACTCTTGCACAGGGCTAGAGTTTAAGGTGCTTTCAGATAAATTATCAACAAAAATCATCTGCACCATTTAAATTAAGATGAAACAAAGTTATTCATATAAATTATTTCTGAAGGAGAAACTAGGGAAAAGAATATATAAAGAATATTAATAGGGCTGGAGCAGTGGCTCAGCAGTTACATCACTTATCTGGCAGGCGCAAGGTCGTGGGTTAGAACCACATACACAACAAAGTCTTGGAGCAACAAAAGCCACATGAAAAACCAAATAAAATGATTCTCTTTTTCTCTCTCTCTCAAAAAAAAAAAAGTATCAATAAATCAGAATAGTGCTGGAGCAGTGAGTGGCTCAGCAGTTATGGCGCTTGCCTGGAATGCATGAGGTCAGAGGTTCATTCCCCAGCACCACATACACAATGGAATGTTGGAACAATGAAGAATACATGAAAAACTAAATAAAAATTTATTATTCTCTTTCTTTCTAATGTTTCTATCTCTCTTTAAAAAAAAATTTTTTTTTAAACTCAGAATAGGGCTATAGCAGTGACTCAGTGGTTACGGTGCTTGCCTGGCATGCACAAGGACCCAGGCTCAAACCCCAGCACCACATACACAACTAAGTGTCAGAGTAATGAAAACCAGATAAAAATTAAATAAGATAGGTTCTCTTTCTCTCTTTAAAAAAAAAAAAATCAGAATAAGCTGGCTGAAATTATATCTTTTTTAAGACAGCAGTTTTGTATCATGCTCTTATAAAAATCAAATCCGGCTATTAGGCTAATCCAAATGAAAGTGACTACTTAAAGGTAGCTGACAGACTTTGACAGGTAATCCACTACTGATTCCAGATCAGTACAGTATGTTTCAAAATTGTTTTTATATTGTACTGCATGTATCCCTGCTACAACAGGCAGCCTGATTAGTACACAGTGAAAATGTCAGCTGGTTTCTAATATTGAAAGTCTAGTGCAGAGCAACTGGAGGCTTACAGGTACACAGGAAAAATTTTACAAAATTTTTCAAAAATACACTTCATTATAAGTACTGGGACTCAGGGTACACCTCAGGGTTAAAGACCTTGTCTAATATACAGGAGGGTCTGAATTTGATCCCCAGCACCACAAAAGGAAAAAAATGTACTATTTACGAATATATATATCAATAAAATCACCCCACAAAAAAAAAACCATCAAAGTGTCCCCCTCCTCATGAAATTATCCTACTCCAACCAAAAAACTTTAGTCTTCAACTTCCATTTTTCACTGTTAAAAACCATGGCTCCCAAGTTCAAGGCTATGCTAGGAAATTGAGAGAGATCTGGTCTCAAAATTTAAAAAGGGCTCAGGATGTAGCTCAGTGGGAAAGAATTCCTGGATTCAATCCTTAGTACTGGGAGGAGAAAAAAATATACCCAACACCACCACTATTATTCAGCTACCACTCACTACTGAACTCACAGCATTCCCTTTCAAAAATGCTATTCTGTCACACAAACTTCCAACCACTGACCATCAATCCAACATTTTTCAAGTGTTTTTTATCCTATTTTACCTTATTATCTCCCTAACAATTACTAACAAGCATACTATCAGATTTAGAATATTAGAGGAGTCTCTTTGCATCTCCATTGCATCTACCTACATCTTTTAATATGATGCCTAGCCTTTACCCTCCATAAATAAAGTTTTAAACTATTTCGAACTAGTTTCCCACCAAATTGGTTTTGAGGAATTTTGTTACATTTAACTCATTCATCCACAGTTCTTTGATTCATAGGCAATTGCATGAATTTGCAGATGGCTACATCAGACCTTAAAGACACAACATCTGTACAAAACCATCATATGATGATCAAACCCAAGATGCTGACCTTATTTGGACCAAAGATCACCTGAATTTAACCAAATTCTGTCACCTGGCATAGATGACTACTTAGATGAATTACCTAAACAAATCACTTGCCTTCCAAGGCCTGTTTCTTCATCTATTAAAAAAGGGGGATGGTGAGGGGGCCTGGATTCAGTATTTGTTAAACTTGCCACAGCTCAGTCAGTAAATATACACCAACTTTCACTCTTTGTTCAAGTACAGAAGTGTTTCTTTTATTTTACAGGTTTCATTTAAACTAGTAACTGTCAGCCCTATCACATATTAGAACAACCTGGGAAGGTCTGAGGACTTTCCAGAGCCTAGGCACGATTCCCCAGAGATTCTGATTTTATGGTTCTGGGGTTGACTTGGCTAAGGGTTTGGTTTGCAATCACTTAATTTGGGAAAATTTACAATCATACACGTACACACATATATCTCCTATAGGGGCATAATATAGAATAAATAAGAGACTGGGGTATGGGCAATTGGGGAAAACTATGGTTTAGGATTAAAGACTAATACTTTATATGCATTTATGATTGTACAACTCAACTCCTTAATAAAAATGAAAAAAAAACTAATGAGTGGAATGTAACACAGTGGTATAACTCTTGCCTGGCATGCACAAGTCCTGGGTTTTGATCCCTAGAACAGTCCCCCCCAAAAATTGACAGGATCATCTCAATAGATCCTTCAGTTCGTCTGAAGGAGTTTCTAATTCTTCACCAAAGTAAAATGTGTCAGAATAGAAACAAAACAACCCATGTGACAGCATCAGCAAAATCTTCAACATGAATCTTTCAATTTATGAAAACAATTATGATAGTTATTAATTAGCTGTTTTTAGCTGCTGAAAAATGTGACTATACATCAAAAAGGAGACGAGAAAACTAGAAACCAGAAGGAATAAATAAGGCCCACATCACCTTTAAGTGTTGTAAAAAATTGCTGGGTGATATGCCACGGCAAGGAAAACTGAAATAAACCTTTATTACCATAATAATGTCTTTTATTAATATTTGCTTTCATCATTTGTCAGTATAATACAAAACAACCAATTACCCTTTCAGAAGTCATTTTCTTTTTCATGGCACATCTTCCAAAATCAAGTTCTTCTTCATTAAATTGCTAAAACCTAACAGTTATTGATCTATCATCAATTATCAGTTCCTTTTTAACTGCTCAAAATTTCTTTCATACACCTCTTGAGGATCTTTACACACAATTCAAAAGCATTCCATTTTATTTATTTATTTATTTTGGGGTGAAGAGTAAAAGGAGTAGGATTTATTTAAGGAATGAGAGCAGTGTCTCCACAAGGTGGAGGGGTACCTGGAAGCATTAGGCTGGGTTGATATTGGGAGGGTGGTTTGGAGTATGAGCCTTGATTAAGATTCATGTAAAGCAGGCATTGAGAAAAGCATCAACTGGTTAAACTCTGTGTAAAAGAGGGATTGAAACCAAGCACCAAAATCACTGGTTAAAATCTATGCAAAGCAGGGAGCAAATCTTTCCTAGTTCTCCTCTGTGTCCACCCCCACTTTTTAGTTTTCTCTCACCTCTGGGACAAAGGTGTTGATTCCACAGGTGAGCCTACATGGTCATTTGCATTTGAAAGCCCTGAACATACCCATCAAGGGCTCTTTACCAGTTAGCTCCTAGGTATGGTAGAATGGGGTCCATGGTCCCCATTACCTAGCCATTTTACTATCTCCCCTAATCTGTCTCAAAACTAAATAGAGGGGTTGGGGATGTAGCTCAGTGGCAGACCGCTTGCCTAGCATGCACAAGGCCCTGAGTTTGGTCCTCAGCCCTGGAAAAAAAAACCTAAATAGGAACAGGGCTGGAGCCCTGGCTAGGTGATTATGGCGCTTGCCCAGCACGCATGAGTATGCCAGTTCAAACCCCAGCATCACAAATTCTTGGAGCAATGAAAGCCATATGAAAAAACTAAATAAAAAATTCTCTCTCTCTCACTGTCCCTTTTTTTTAATTCATTTTTTATTCGTTAAAGATAGTCTTACATTTAGAAGGAAATCACTGTATACAACCAAGAACAAATATATAATGAGCAAGACAAGGCTGTTACCATTCCATGGTTTCCCACCTTGTGTTCCCCTCAATTCCAGGTTTCCCCCTACTTAACCCCCATGTTAGTTGGATTTCTCATGGAAGCTGAAGGTTCCCTTGTGGGTTGATACCCCCACACTCCCTCCTCCAGCGTCCTCGATATCCTTTCTGTTCCCTCCCCACCTTCCTGCCACCCTCCCTTCATCCCCTAGCATCATAGGCAAGGTTCCCCCTGCTCGTGTATAAATTCATACATGTTGAGCTAATTATTAGGTTAGCCATCTATCATACTATTTCCAATTGTATTCTAGCTTCCACAAATGAGAGAAAACATTTGGCCCTTGAGTCTCTGAGATTGGGATATTTCACTTAGCATAATTTTTTCCATCTCCATCCATTTGGCAGCAAATGCCATAATATCATTTTCTCTGATAGCTGAGTAGTATTCCACTGTATATATGTACCACAGTTTTTGAATCCACTTGCCAAGTGAGGGGCATCTGGGTTGGTTCCATAGCTTAGCTATAGCGAAGTGAGCTGCTATAAACATTGATTAAGCTGTATCTCTATAATATGCTGATTCTAGCTATTTTTTTTAAATATCTTTTAAAAAAAGAGAGAGAAGGATGGGGAGAAAGAGACAGAGAGAGAGAGAATTAATTTTTACTGAGTCTTTCACATGGCTTTTCGTTGCTCTGACACTTAGTTGCGTATGTGGGTGCTGGGGTTTGAACCCGTATACTCGCACATGGCAGGCAAGCGCCGTAACTGCCAAGCCACCACTCCAGCCCCCCAGTTCTGGCTCTTTTAAATGGAAAATACCCAGGAGTGGGATAGCTGGGTCATAAGGCGGTTCAGCCCTAATTTTTTGAGGAGTCTCCACACTGCTTTCCAGAGTGACTGTACTAGTTTGCAGTCCCACCAGTAATGTGACAGTGTTCCTCTTCCCACAGCCTCTCCACCATCTGTCATTGTTCGAATTCTTCATTTTTGCAACTCCGACAGGAGTGAGGTGAAATCTCAGTGAGGTTTTGAATTGCATTTCTCTGATTGCTAGTGATGTAGAGCATTTTCTCATATGTTTATGGGCTTTTTGGACTTCCTCCAATGAGAAATTTCTTTATAGTTCCATAGCCCACAAAAGCATTCAATTTTAAAACACATAAAAAAGATATATTTAAAACCTTTTAGACCTAGGCATGGTGGTGGACATCTGTAACCCCAGGGAGTCGGTATGCTGAGACAGAAGAACCACAAGTTCAAAGCCAGCCTCAGCAACTTCATGAGACCCTGTCACAAAATTAAGAATAAAAAGAGATGGTTAAGTGCCCCTGGGTTCAATCCCCAGTATCATAAAAAGAAGAAGAAGAAAAAAAAGAAAAGAAATCCTTTCCCCTCTCAGTATCCTCAAAGTTATAATCAAGTTCAAAGTCCATAAGTATAAAACCGAATCAATATATTAATCAATAAAAATGTAATCTCAAGACTCAAGAGAAGCTCTTACTTAAGCTCTTCATTCAGACAAAACAACAAACGATCTGTAAAATTGTCTTATACTCTAACAAAGCATCAGTGAGAGTTTATGCCCATCATTCAGGAACTCAAAGTCACTGTTTGACATTTGGAGCAAGACTATAATAGGATCTTTGAAATCAAAATGTCAAACTGACACACCAGCTATGACAATTACACTAAAAAGAGTAGCGCAAGTGAAATACAATGAAAGAGGCAAACTCCAAAGGATACAAATATAGTCTATTTTATTATAAAATGTGTTTTTACACTATGAATTAGCTCACACATGACCATGGTAAATAAAAGACTATAATTATATCAAAACTCTGTTGGTCCATAAGCCGTTTTTCTAGGCAAAGGAACCACGAAGAACAGAAGTAGAACTACAGCCTTCAGCAGATAAGGTAAGTGTCCTTAGTTTGACTGCTGTATAAACAGGAATCCCTTCAGCTGCACCTTGAGAAAATTAAAACTGTGCACCTGCACTCAGATCACACGCCTAAGCACTCACGACTTTCTATTCCCAGACAGGCTGCGCCTCCTCCTACATGGAGAGATCCACTTCATCATCCTATCTGGGCACTGCAAGCAAGCACTTCTATTCAACTATTCTTGTGAGTTTTCAATATTCACTGGAGCAGCCAATAGCGACAAGGAGCTGCAGTCCTGGGACTACCCAAGTAATCTCCTAGGTTCCTTTTTGTTGTTGTTGTTCATGCTCTTAAAATTATTTCTGTAACTAATCCAGTGGTTTTGCTGTGATACTTCACTGTGGTTTTGATTTGCATTTCCCTAATGACTAATAATATTGAGCATCTTTTTCACATGCTTGTGCTAATAAGCATGTGAAGTTTGCATTTCCCTAATGACTAATAATATTGAGCAACTTTTTCACATGCTTGTGCTAATAAGCATGTGAAGTTTGCGCACCACTGGGGATTGAATCCAGAGGTGCTTTAACACTGAGCGATATTCCCAGTCCTTCCCCCCACCCCCGCCCCAGACGGGGTCTCAGTAAATTTCTGAGGCTGGCCTCAAACTTGCAATCCTCCTGCCTCAGCCTCTCTAGTTGTTGGGATTACAAGCATGTGTCACAATACTCCTTGTACTCATAATCTTGTAAAGTAGCCTTTCTCTATATGTGAAAAAATTTGTTACAAGTCCTGCTTCCCCAGTTCAAAAGTGAAAACTCAAATGCCCTTACTCCCTTGTAGCTAGAACACAAGCATGTGAACCAGATTTTGCCAATCAAACAGATGCACAAAAGACGATTTGGTGCTGAGTAACATGAGGAAAGACTTGCTTCTATTTCAGCTAATGCAGCTGGTGACAAGTGAATCCAGCTTCAGGAAAGATCGTTTGGCTCATCAGCTCAAGAAGCAGCAGTGGTGGTGGGAAGCTTCTTCATCAACAGTGCAGAGCAGAACAGACACTACCTCAAGTCTAACTCTCCAGCCTTATCAGCAATTCTTTTGAGTCACTCAGTGTCTACCTGATGCTCCTTTTCTGCTATATATCACTACTGTGAAAGAAGGGCTAGATTCTGTCAGACTAGCTCAACTGAAAACCTAAGATAATGTCAACTACTTTACACAAGTTTATTTACTTCAATCCAAGAAAACTTCCTAGCACTTAGAAGTCTACACAAAAAATAAATAAAGTACTAGTGGGAACAGCAAGTCACTGCAAATTTAACATTAATGTTACATGATCTGTCAGAGATACTGTGAAGGGGGTAGACGGCAATTTAAACAGGACAAAACTTTTTAAGAGTTTTTCCCTCTACCTTGTTTCCTAAACTACGAACAATGCTGCTCATTTAATATCATTCAAATGATTACTTACTTTCTAACAATTAATTCTACATTTTTGTCCTGTGATGACCTATATAAACATCCAGACTAAATTTTATTCTTATTGTCTGCTTTATTATAATGAGGCATTCTTATTCATTACATGGGATAAAAAGGGAGCCTATGAAATTTCACAAACATCAACAATCCTAAGCACTGAGAAAAAAAATCACTAAAAATATTTTGGTGGGTGGGTACCTTCAAAACTTTTTTTTTTCCTTTAATCCAGGAGCATTTTACCACTGAGCTATATCCTCAGGGCTTTATATCTTTTTTTTTTTTTTTTTTTTTAAGACAAAGTCTTAGAGCTGGAGCAGTGGTTCAACTTGCCTCACATGCGCAGGGACATGGTTTCAAACCCCAACACCACATACACAACCAAGTGTCAGAGCAACAAAAGCCAAATGAAAAACTAATAAAATTGACTCTTTCTCTCTCACTGTCCCTCTCGCCTTTAAAAAAAAAAGTAAAAAAAAAATTAAAAAAAAAAAAGACAAGGTCTCACTAAGTTGATGAAGCTGACCCCAAACTGGTGATCCTCCTGCCTCAGGCTACCTCAGTTGCTAGAATTACAGCTATATACTACTGTCCCCATCACAAAATATTTTTTTCTTTTTTGGTACTGGAGACTAAACCCAGGGGTGCTTTAACGCTGAGTTACATTCCCAAGGTCTAAGCTTCTTAGGGCACTGCTAAGTTGCCAAGGCTGGCCTTGACCTGCAATCCTGGCATGTACCACCACGTCCAGCACAAAACATTTTTTTCTACACGATAGTCACTTAAAAAGTAGAAAATCTACGATAATAGTAAAACAGACATCTAATTAATGCTTACTGCATGCCAGACCCTATTCTGAACATTCCACACATATATTTTAACTCACTTAATGCTCACATTTCCCCCATAATGTGCCTTTATCTTCATTTTACAAAAATGAAAACAAGTAACCTCTCCAAGGACTCTCTGATAAGAAGTCACAGAACCTCCCACCTTTCTCCCTACTTGCTCTTATGGTAATACCGAGAGATTTCATCCAGAGCCTGTGCACACTAATCAAGTGCTTTCAACACTGCTAGAATGCCTCCACGGTGCTTCTAAAAATTCATCATCATACGTAAACTATATATTGTCCCAAATATATTATCACTATCTTCCCATGCCAACAATTTTTAAATGTTCAAATTGTAGGAAATATATTACAAATTTAAGATTTAATAACTTTGTAAGTTTGTCTATAATAAAGCTCAAATTTTATGTTAAATCAGTAACATTAAACACTTCACTAAATGTAAAAGTTGCACCTCAGAAAGAATGGACCTGGGGTTGGGGATTTAGCTCAGTGGCAGAGCACTTGCCTAGCATGCTCTAGGCCCGGAGTTCAGTCCTCGGCCCTGAAAAAAAAAAAGAAAGAAAGAATGGACCTACTCTTATAATTCAGTTTTTGGGGGGTTTTTGTTTGTTTTGTTTTCTTTTGAAGACAAGGGCACCCTATGTTGCCCAGGCTGGCCTTGAACTTGAAATTCCCCTGCCTCAAGCCTCCTGAATGGCTACACTTATAGACACATACCATCATGCCCAGCACAAATAATTCAATTCCTGAAGCTTGTCTGCACCAAAATACTCTTAAAAATTCCACCCCTCGGGGCTGGAGCAGTGGCTCAGCAGTTACAGTGCTTGCCTGGCATGCATGAGTACCTGA
>PVKS010019674.1:0-23753 GCA_004027875.1 Aplodontia rufa
ATGAAGGTTCATAACACTTGATTTTTAATATAAATGGATAAAATCTACTGTGATATATCAATGGAATATTACTTTGTAATAAATAAGCTATTGATACATAAAACATTGATGCATTTCAAAATAATATGACTGAAGGAAGCTGGAGAAACACAAAATATATTTGATTCTGTTTATTTGAAATTCTTTAAAATAGAAACTAATCTATACACAGAAAATAGATAAGTACATGCCCTAATTGCTTACTGAGGGACTAGCAAGGGACATGAGAAAATTTTGGAGAGTGATATTTAATTTCACTATCTTGTTACTGATGATGCTACATGTCAAAATTAAATTATGTTTTTTCAATATATGCAGCTTATTATATCACAGAAGAAAAGAAGGAAATGTGGAAGGAAGAAAGAATAAGTATAACCATCACCAGATATCCAACATGTGTGTTCTAAATTGATACAAGCTGAATATCAGTTATCTAAAATGCTTGGGACCAGAAGTGTTTTGGGGTTTAGGATTTTAGAATATTTGAATATACTCATAATGAGATGTCCTGGGGATGTGACCAAGTATAACACAAAATTCTTTTTGTTTTATATATCCTTTATACACACACAGCCTACAGGCAATTTTATACAGCAGCATGCTGTACACCTGCATTCTGACTATGACCCATCACAAGAGGCCAAATGTGGCATTTGCCACTTGTAGTTTTATGTCAGTATTTAAAAAGTTTGATTTTGAAGCATTTTAGATTTTGGCTTTTTCAATTATGGATATGCAAAGTACATATAATTTACATAAGATAAAATCCATCCCTTCAAAATGTACAGTTCAACAGTTTTAGTATACTGACAAGATTGTACAACACTAATTGCAACACCTCAAAAAAGAAGTCTGTACCCAAAATCAATTACTCCACACACACTCTCAATCCCTCAGAATATTCTTCGTTTCTATATGACAATTTATTTCATATGGTCATCCCAATTCAAGGCTTAAAACATTTCAAGATCAGCAGATTACTTTTAATTTAATTTCAGGGGTCTGTGTTATAATATAAGTACTATTACTGTATTTGTTTTACTCTAATTATTAGTCGCTAGGCAAGAACTTTTAGGGATAAGCACCTATGCCTACAGGGGAATAACTGCTGCTCATTTATTTATTTACTTACTTACTTAAGAAAGAATGAAAGAGAGAGAGAAAGAAATAGAGAATCAATTTTATTTATTTTTCTGTCTGGCCTTTGTTTCTCCAGCACTTACTTAGTTGTGTATGTGGTGCTGGGGTGTGAACTTGAGTCTTGGGGCTTCCTCCAAAGCTAAACCACCTCTGTAGCACCCTGATACCCCTTTAAATGAATGATAACATCCCTTCAAGTTGTTTGTTGTTTAGGTAGGTGTCCTAAAGAAAACCTCAAGGGACTAGTTTAAACCAAGAAAAATCAGTGAGTCATTCTTATAGGTGACCTAGAGTAGAATATGCCATTATATCCTTATTATATGCTAAATTCTCTGCCTCTCCTACACCCACTATGTTCACATCCACTGGTTTCTTTTAACATGCAATGTGAGGAAGCATGATTAGAAATAAGCATGCTCAAGAAAGTGCCCACCTCTAACCATGAGGACATCTTTCCCACATGAATATGCATGAGTCCTTTTAATAAAATCTCCTTGCCTCCTCTGTTCAGGGAGACACTGCTTTGGTAGTTATCCCCACTGCTATCCTCACTTGCTGCAGGTAAACCTTTTTTCACCCTTTTATCTCCTATTTCTAGTTATTGGTTTTGTACTCAGCAAGGGGCAAAACCCATTGTGTTCAATTACACAAAGAGAACCAGAACCACACTAATATAGATGCTAATTTTAGAGATGTTTCCATTACAGAAATGCCATTTAGTGTACATGTATAACTGTAACAGTGACTGAAAAATTATACATTTTTAAAAATATTAATCACAAAAGTGATAAATTTATTTTCCTCCTAGTTTCTTGTTAGTTATCAATGCCAAGATTGGTCAAGACTAAGTCACAGTGGTAAAAGATAAACAGATGATGCTTTTGCAAATATTAAATTACCAATTATTTGCATAGCTTTAACTTTTTAATTAATACATGGTCTCTGAAATAATTCTACCATGAACTGTATTTTCTCAGCAACTTTTTTTTTTTAAAGAGAGAGAGACAGTGAGAGAGAGAAAGAATCCATTTTATTTAGTTTTTCACATGGCCTTCATTGTATACATGGTGCTGGAGTTTGAACTCACATCCTTGCGCATGCCAGGCAAGCGCTGTAACTGCTGAGCCACCACTCCAGCCCCGTCTCAACAACTTTTTAACATTTAATATTTGTAAAAGGTTTGGGTAAAATTAATACTATAATGGAAGGATAATGGGTTTATTGAAGACATTACCATTTGCATTAGAGCACCTATCCGTAATACAAGAAAATAATCATAATAAAAATTTAGTTACTTTTAAATATAAAGAATTGTCAGTGATGATGAACATACAATAAGCCTTGGAAAAATTTATATTTGTATTTAATGATTCCATCATCCTACAGTTTTTTGGAGCATTGAAATCAAGAGTGACAGAACAAAAAAATAACAGCTTATACTAGGATTTTTACACTCCTATGTTTACAACATATGTGAAAACAATGTTCAAACATTACTCACTGATCAAAAAATTAACTTTTATATGATATATTGCCAGCATACTGAATTGAAAGTTAGATATATTCCCAATGACAAGCCTAAGCAAAATCCATATTTATATAACCAAAATGTTATTTAAGCTTGATTTGTGAAGCCTATTACATTTCCTTTTGGGGAGGTTTAGGGGATTTAGGATTGATCCCAGAGATGCTTTACTACTGAGCTACATGTCTGGTGCTTTTTTTTTTTTTTTTTTCTGAAAGGGGTTCTTGCTAAATTGTTGAGGATCTCACTAGCTGCTAAGGCTGCCCTCAAATTTGCCATTGTCCTGCCTCAGTCTCTCAAGTATTACATCTCTTTGCATTAAAAACACAGTACATGAGGGGCTGGAGCAGTGGCTTGGCAGTTACAGCGCTTGCCCAGCATGCACAAGTACACGGGTTCAAACCCCAGCACCCACATACACAACTAAGTGTCAGAGCAATGAAAGCCATGTGAAAAACTCAATAAAAATTGATTCTCTCCCTCTCTCTCTCACTGTCCTTCTCTCTTAAAAAAAAAAAAAAAACCCACAGTACATGAACTGCAGCATGACTATGTTACAGAAATATCAAAGACAGGAAAATTCTGAAAGAATAAGTAATGTACATTTTTCTGATGTTATTTTGGGATAACTACTTCCACACCACACCAACAAGAGTAAAGACTCTTGATATTTTAGATGTATTTAATCAAAGACCTTTTGAACCTATTAAAGTACAAATACTACTATATATATCCTCTTCAGAAAAACTACTGGGTACCCAGTGAACAAAAGAAAAGTACCAAGCCTCATTAAAACACAGGTGAGGACATTTATGAATTGCTACATCATAGACCTTATAGCTTGTTAGCAGTCAAAACCATGAATACCAAACACTTAAATGTCAACAGCTTGCTATAAATGTCTAAGAATGAACAAATAAAGAAATGCAGGCATAATATGAAAATGGGACTTGCCACCTAGAAAACAGCATTTCTCCCTGACATTTCCCCCATAGAAATGAAAATTTAAGCTCATGTGAAAACCTATACACAAGTATTAATAGCAGTTCTGCTTATAATCACCAAAAACTGGAAAGAGCATAAATGTCCTTCAACCATTGTGTATTGTGAATCAATACACAACCCATGGCATATCCACGGAATGGTATTCCAACCAAATATAAAGTAATAAACCACTGGTACATCCAACAACGTGGATAGAAATCAGAGATATTATGCTGAGTGAAAGAAGCTAGCCTCAAAAGGTTATATAATTGATGATTTCATTTATGTGACTTTCTTAAAAAGACAAAACTATGACAATAAAGATTAGTGGTTGCCAACATTAGGGGCAATCAGTGCATAAGTGATCAAAAAGTGTTGATGAGCAAATTTGGGACAATGATGGGGCTGTTCTACATGAGCACATGGTAGTGGTTACATGAATCTATACATGTATTAAAATCTACAAATCTACATATTTTTTAAAAAGGCTGATTTTATCATGTAATTTAAAAAATAACATTTAAGAAATCGATTGATTTTACACACACATTCTGAAAGTGTGACAATGCTTATACAGTCAACTTTTCCAAAAGCTGCTCAATAATATTTGTTAACGATAATAATAAATGCCAACAAATCAATAACTTAAAATCTTTAAACATCTATTTAATCAAAAAGGACTTACCAAGTTCATTGAGGCTCTGAGCAGCTTTTGTTATCTCTCTACTCCCCCCTTGCAGTTGTCCTTGGAGTCTCTTACTGAGATACAAGATGCGAATAATTCTCCGAAGCAAATCACAGGCAACCTGGGCAAATATCACAGTGTTAAATAGGTACAGTGAATCCATACAGTTTCATTATGATTACTGTTAAAATGTTAATCTGTCCATTCTTTCCAGAAGCTAAAGATTCAGTCATGTCTTGTTTCCCTTCATAAACACAGATCTTAAAAAGTATCAAATCTCCTAGGGAATACCCAAACGTATCATCTTTACCCTTTACAATCAACTCCAATTTATCCCAAATAAAATGAATTTTAGATTGAGACACTGTGCAAGCCAAAGATTCTTTGCAGTCTTAAACCAGCTTTCTTCTCTAGGTCAATGATTTTCAGTCTTGACTGCACACTGAATTCATGTTCTAATGCCCAGGCCATAGCACTGACAATTAAATCAGAATCTGTAGGGATAATAACTAAGCATCAGTTGGTTTAATATTCCCAGGGGCTGGAACAGTAGCTCAGCGGATTGAAGCAACTGGCTGGCATGCACAAGGACCCAGTTTGAACCCCACCACCACATACACAACAAAGCGTGGGAGAAACAAGGCCAGATGAAAAAATAAGTAAATATTGGTTCTCTCCCCCTGAAACTTTACCCTTCCAGTACCATCCATCTGCCAGCAGATGACATAATGTCATTCTTCCTTATGGCTAAGTAATATTCCATTTTATGTATATGCACAATTTCTTTATCCATTCATTCATTGAAGGGTACCTGGTTGGTTCCACAGATTAGCTATTGTGAATTGGGCTACTACGAACACTGACGTGGGGGCACCACTGTAGTATGCAGATTTTAGATCCTGTGGATATATATCGAGCGGTGGGATAGCTGGGTCAAATGGTGAATCCACTCCTAGTTTTTTTAGGAATCTCCATACTGCTTTCCAGAGTGGTTGTACCAGTTCACAGTCCCCTCAACAATGTATAAGTGTACCCTTTCCCCCAAATCTTTACCAATATGTATTGTTGTTCTTATTCTTGATAATTGCCATTCTGACTGGAGTGAGATGAAACCTCACTGTAGTTTTAATCTGCACTTCTCTAATTGGGCTAGAGATGTTGAACATTTTTTCATATATTTATTTACCACTTGCTTTTCTTCTTCTGAAAATTATCTGTTCAGTTATTTTGCCCATTTATTAATTGGGTTATTTTTTGGGGGGGTGTTAAGTTTTTTGAGTACTTTGTATATGCTCTGTCTGATATGCAAGAGGTAAAGATTTTTTTTCCCATTCTATAGGTTCTCTCTTCATGCTCTTAATCGTTTTCTTTGCTATGAAGAAACTTTTCAGCTTGATGCCATCCCATTTATTGATTTTTACATTTACTTCTGGTGTTTTGGGGGTCTTGTTTAGGAACTCAGTTCCTGAGCCACTATGTGGGAGTACTGGGCCTACATTTTCTCCTAGTAGGTGCAGAGTTCATCAGAATTGGCGTTTTAAGAGGAACAATTTGGAGCACAAAATCCCTAGCAACCATTTCTCTTAGGTTCTAAATACATCATGAGGAGAAATACAAGACCTTACTGTAGTGTATCTAGAACTGTCCTTCCAGAATTCCTCAGTTTTATCCAATAAAAGGAATACTATCAAACATAAAATCTTTGAGCTTATTTCTAATGTTTTTATTTTCATAACCATACTTAATCTATCACCAAGTTTTATTGGCTGTCCTACTGCATAATACAACCATTGCTATTTTACTTCTATTCCTACAAGAATCACCCTAATCCAAATCTATCACCTTCACCTTAACACAGTGCTCTTCTTACTAGCTTTCCAGTCTCTCAATGACATCTACCCTGCCAGATTTTTCTTCTTAAAAACAGCTTTCAGTACTCCAGCCCTCTTTTTAATGAACTTTACTACTTTTCTACTTACAGATTATGTTGGATCTTCCAAGAAAAACATTTAAAAAAATTCTCAGTCAATAAGTTTAGCTAGTCTCTAAAGCTTCAACTGTGACCATTTCCCAATATATTTGCCTTCCTCAATTTCCTTTCCTTATTTTCATTTTAGACCTTTTATTATTAAATACAATACAAACATTGAAAATCACACTGAGATATATAGCTATATGAACTGGGAACCACCCACAGAAATGGGACAGAACTGTGTCAGTCAATATGATGTCCCCTTATATTCCCTCCCAATCATGTTACCCTCTGTCTACCTCCCCACCTAAGAGAAATCACTACTCTCACTTTACTGGTAATTACTTCCATATTTTTATTAACAGAAACATACATATACCTAAGTGTTATAATTTCATCCTTTTTTTAATCTATAGTTTTCCTTGCCATCTTTTATTCTTTGCAATTTATTGAATATATTGGATCATCTGACCTACAGAGTTTCCACAGAATGGGTTTTGTTGAACATATTCCCATAGCATAGTTTAACAAGTTCCTCTATCTTCTACATTTCCTATAAATTAGTAGTTGGATGTTGTCAGTTTCTTTAGATTTAGATTTAACATTTCTGGCAAGTTAATCATTAGGTTGTAGTAAATTTAAAACACATGTTTGATTTTCTCTTTTTGTGTTATTAGCAACCACTGATATTAAATTCAAAACCTATTAAAAGCTAAGTAAATGCAAAGTGATACTTCAATTCTATTGTTTTACCTTTGTTTGCTAGCACATAAAATTTCTCTATAGAAATGTTTTACCTCAGGCTGCAGCGGTGGCTCGGTGGTTACAGCACTTGCCCGGCATGCGCAAGTACACAGGTTCAAACCCCAGCACCCACGTACACAACTAAGTGTCAGAGCATCAAAAGCCATGTTGAAAAACTCAATAAAAATTGATTCTGTCTGTCTGTCTGTCTCTCTCTCTCTCTCTCACTGTCCTCCTCTCTTTGAAAAAAAGAAAGAAAGAAAGAGAAATGTTTTACCTCAACTATATTTGTCTATCCTTCAGGATACTGCTCATATTGAAAAGAAAGAATAAATACTGGAGTAGGAAGGGTTTCCTAATATCCACCACTGATGAACAAATAATGAGATTTTATTGTTTTTATTTTGGGAATTTTCCCCAATATACATGAACTCATAAATGTAAACAAAGTATGAGGTGTGGATTAATTGAGCTCTTGTCCTTATTGATGATCAAACTGTCCCATTTTGGCCTCTGAGAGTAATCAACTATACCACTTTGCCCGGTACTAAGATTTGCCTTGATAGCTAACATTTAGGACTTTCAGGGCTAAAAGTGATAACTGGTCTCCCTAAGGCATCTTTAAATCGGTTCCTGATTTCTTTTGTCATAGATCTAGTAATTATTGATATCTTCCTTGGTATCTGGTATAAAAATGTTTCAAGATCACTTCATATATTTCATATCCCAGACCTGGAATCAAAGATTTCTCAAAGAAGCCCTTGTTCCATTTAGGAAGAAACAGCATTTCAAGATCACATTCTGGGAACTAGGTTTGCTCATTTCTGACAATTTTCCATAGACATAGCTAGGAAATGTCAGAATTAAAATATAGCATAAATATTCATTTGCTTAAATCCAAAATATAGATATAGACATTCTCAGATTAATATTATACATACACATATGCATAAATAATGTACAGAGAAATATACAGACTTATATAAGGTTTATACTATTTTTTTAAAAAAATTAAAATATCTCAAGTTCCTAGGAATACTTCCAGTTAAAAACCAAAAGTACAAGTGTTTATTTAACCTTCCATCTTAAATTTGTATTTCATTACTTCCACACTGACACTCTTGGTTCTTAATGCCATGGGAGATAACAGAATCAGAACAATGTAAAACAATTAATTTGTTTTACTGCACAATACGCAGACAACAGTATTTAATTAACAAAACCAACACCATAATCAAAACATATTTGCTGAAAGTAGTTTCAATTTTTTTGCATATGCTAACCACTTTTTTTCAGCTGGATTTTATTTATCAAAACATACAGTTAATTACCTACTATATACTCCCTTATAGCCCTCACTTAATCCTAGTTCTGATGCTCATCACAAGACTTTACACTTGTATATTTCTCTAGTCATTCTGGTTGTCTGAAATATATTGTCTATTAGATTCCTTAAAAAAAGTTAGAAAACAACATAGGTTCATGTAGGAAACTGAAAATCATTTTGGTTGGTCTTTCAATTCTCTTCTGCTGCACAAGAAACCAGCCTAAAACTTTGTGGCTGAAAATTATTACATACTCTGTGGGTTGAGAATTTAGGGAGGATTCAAGTACACCATGTGGTCTCACTTGGAATCGCTCACTGTGCTGAATTCAGCTAAAACTAGACTGGTCTGGACAATACAGAAAGGTTTCATTCCCCTGTGTGGTGCATGGGTGGGTACCTCTCTTCTCATCAGATCCATGTGGCTAGCTCGGTCTTTTTCCTAGCATGGTGGTAACAAGGTAGCTGGACTTTTTACATGGGCACTAACTCTTACAGAGCAGAAATAAAAGCTTCTTCAAGGCTAGATTTCAAATGAATGCAGTATCACTTCCATCTGTATTGGTTTTTAGTGTTTTGCTATCTAGTTGCTCTGTTTTATACAGTTTAAGGGTCATCGGTGGGGGCAGAGTGGTGGCTCAATGGTTGGACAGTTTGCCTGGCACACATAAGGACCCAAGTTTGAACCCCAGCACCATATATACAGCTAAGTGTTAGAGAAACAAAGGCCAGATGAAAAACTAAATAAAGTTGATTCTCGCTTTCTCTATCACTCTCTTTAAAAAAAAAAAGTCATTGGCATTTTTATGCTCTTGTTACCATCTTCCTTTTTCTTTCCTTCCAGATACATTTACTTGTTCAAAGGATAATTGTAAAGCAAATAAAATATGTTTGTATCCCATAAAAAAGTGGGCAAAATTATTTAAGATATCAACAAAAAAGAACCCTGCAAAGTTATATAGTGAAAAACATATACATAAAATTATATGTCATTATATTAAATTATATGTATAAAAACAAGAAGATGCTTCATGGATGACTTCCTCCTTCATTCTAAATTTTCACAAACTCTCTTACTTATGATTTTAAAGTTAAAAAGCTAAATGAAAAACTTAATTTAAAAGTTAAAGAAAAACCATGATTTAAAAAAACTGAATCATAATTTAAAAAGTTAAAAAGAAAACATATGATATGTGAATTATATCTCAAGCTATTATATATTTAAAACATAATTAAGAGTTAAAATCTTACAGGAATTGAAGGTTTAAAAATTCAAATTTTCTTTGATTATTTAAAATTTTTTAAATTTACATGTTCTATATAAAGGAAAATAAGCTCTTCAAATTTTTTTTCTGAGAAGCAGGCAATTTATAAGCAAACAATATTACTAAAATGAGTTAAGACAGAGATAATCCTTGGAGTGATAATTAAATTCAACTGATATATTCAAGTATATAAATGAAGCCAGAAGATTCTGCTTCAGGAAAGAAAAGGCTTTCTTGGAAGAGAGTGAAATGAGGATAAAAAAAACAAAAAGAATAGGTACAAAAGTATTTTCTTTTAATTGAACATATAATCTCAGGAATTTTTATGTTCAAAGAAAAAACATCCTTCATAGATATTTCTTTCTTGCCATCATGTATCACATGTACTTAAATAGGCGCTCAAATAAGAAAAAGATTAAACAGGAGCATTAAAGTTCCTCAATGTTTAAAATGGAAATGGCTAGGGAAGTGAACAGAAAAACAATCACTAAAACATAATTAAGCTTCTAAAGACCTAGGATGCTGTTTGAAAGGCAATAAATTTCCAAGACAAACTTCCTACTTAAGTTAAGCATACATTGATCTAGGAAAATTTAAATACTCTACCAGAAGTATAGATATCAAAAAGTATATAGGCATATTTTTCTTTTCTCTCCTTTCCTTTCTTTCTTAACTTTGGAATAACTTGACCAAAGTTGTTCAAATTAGCTGTCTTCATGGTGTCGTTTTATTTTTAACAGAGTTTAGAAAATGAGGAATAATATTTCACAAGAAAAATAAGATGTTTTATCTTAAATACGAATAATCCTGACCTCTCATGTTTGCATAAACATTAAGAAAAATCAAAAATAAATTATCAGAACTTCATAGAATAATAATATTTTAGAGTTGGAAAAGAACACAGATCCAGTCCAAACATTCACTGTAAAAAAAAGACACTTAAGGGGCTGAAGCGGTGGCTCCGCGGTTACAATGCTTGCCCGGCATGCACAAGTACACGAGTTCAAACCCCAGCACCACGTACACAACAAAGTATTGGAGTAACGAAAGTCATATGAAAACCTAAATAAAATTGATATTTTCTCTCTGTCTCTCTCTCACTGTCCCTCTCTCTTAAAAAAAAAAAAAAAAAAGATGCTCAAATTTGTTCATGTTCATGCAGCTAGGAAGAGGGATTTAGAACTGTACAGCCCTTTGAAGCATTCAATGCTTCATCTTTTCCTTATGAACCTAGTTTTTTGGTTTTGCTTTCTTCATAGGAAATTTCTGAAGAAAACAAGAATTATATTTCCTGCTTTTCTTTCTTTTTTAAACATATTCCACAGAATCAAAAGCAAAGAAATACCGTTTCAGTTTTAACTCTGATGCATAGCAGCTATATGAACTTCAGCATGTAACTTTCAGAATCTCCACTTATTCACTCATAAAATGACTTACCAATAAAGTAACTTCCAATATAATTGTGAAAATTTAGTTATTTAGAACATTAAAATGTTTTATAAATTGCTAAGTCCTACATAATCTTGAATTTTTTTTAAATCACTAATAACCAGCTAGGTGGCAAAAATAAGGAATATTCTTAGAGGGTGTGGTAGTGCATACCTGTAATACCAGTGACTTGGGAGCTGAGGGAAGAGGACTTAACAAGGCCCTAAGCTATTTAGTGAGACCCTGTCTCAAAATTAAAAAATAAATTTTAAAAGGGATGGGGATATGGCTCAGTAGTAAAGTGCCCCTAAGTGCCCCTGGGTTCAATCCCTGATACCAATAGTAAGTAGTAGTAGCGTCGTAGTAGTAGTAGTAGTAGTAGTAGTCGTAGTAGTAGTAGTAGTTGTAGCAGCAGCAGCAGCAGCAGCAGCAACAGCAGAGATTCTTGAAAATTACTTCCAAAAGATTGCTTGAACAAAGAAAAGTAGAAAAGAAATGCACAATTCTGGCATGTTTAGGATCCAGAATTAGATGCAAAAAGTTAACTGAAATTAAAATTTTACTTTAATGAATTTTCAATGTTTTGGCTAAAATTAAACAATGAGCTCTAATCAAAACAATATGAGGTACAAGAAGACTACAACAGTCTTGGACAGGTTCACAAAAAATAATAAAAAGAAAAAAGAATAGGCCTACATCTTCACATGCAAAAATAAAGTTTACTAAGGTCAAAGTTAATTTTTATTCTTGTCCAAAATATCAGAATATTTTATAAAATTTCATTTTAGGGCTACAGTATAGTTTAATGGCAAAGTGCATGCTTGGCATGTATTAGGGCCTCGGTTCAATCCCCCAAACCAAAAAAAAAAATTAATTTTATTGGGGCAAGTTTGCAAACATAAAAGCTTAACCATTTTTCTTAATTAATAATACCATATTTGCATGTTAATCCATTCTTCTTTTAAAAAGAGAGAAGAATAGTGAGAGTGAGAGAGAGAATATCAACTTTTATTAAGTTTTTCACATGGCTTTCATTGCTCCGACACTTCGTTGTATAAGTGGTGATGGGGTTTGAACTCTCATCCTCACACTTGCCAAGCAAGCGCTGTAACCACTGAGCCACTGCTCCAGCCCATGTTAATCCATTCTTTCGATAAGAAAAAGAATTCCAGTGAAATTTAATGTTATGTTTTTAAAATAAACTGAGAAAATTATCCAAAAAATCCTAAAAAGCAATATTTAAATTGCAATGTAACCATGGGGAGTATTGTTTTAAGAAATATTTTAACATAAAAATAAACACAAGCTTCCTGGAGAAAACTTTTCCAATGCTCTGAACACTTAGCAGTATATGAACCTTTTCAGGAAAGTTATTTAAGCATTCCTTATAGGTTTGCCATATTCTATGCCATATGACCTTAACCCTAACCAAAACTGATTAGAGCAGAAAAACAATACAAGCTCAAAGGAAGTCATACAAAGTCTGTCACCAGTTGCCAATGCCATCATCCACCATAAGAACACTCCAAATTGTGAACTGATTATTTATCATTATTTTTTATGGAAGTACGAATACCAGCAATGCTAGAGCCTGAGGTGGCACTAAGCAGAAACCTTGAGATACAAGGAGCAGAACAATGACTGATGCTGAGTCCATAGCACCAGTAAGAAAAAGTCCATAGTAACAGAAAAAGAAGCAAAAATTAGACTGTCAAAACAGGTTCCTCTGCATCCTGACACAAAAATGTATCCAAATGTGGTTGTCCCCAAAATAATTTGAAAATATCTCATCTTTGCCATGTGGAAAAGACTAAAGATCAAGACATTCACACTCTTCTTACATGCTGTACTTCTCATTATAGGAGATATGTACAAGTACATAAAAAACTAATATCATGTGGTTTTGTTCAGTCATATGCTACACATTTAGCATATAACTGTGCCCCAATATTACTTAATGCAGGCCAAAGAAAAAATTTTTTATTTATTTAGGTAATGGGAATTGAACCCAGGGCTCTTTACCAGAGTCACATCACACTTTTTTTTTGCTTTGAGACAAGGTCTCACCAAGTTGCAGCACCTGATCTTGAACTTGTGATCTTCCTGCCCAATATCCTGAGTCTCTGTGATTACATTCATGGCCACCATGCCCAACCATTTTAATCATTTTTTAAACATTTAATAGGTACAAGTGCCTGTCACATAATACTATGCTAAGATGTATTACCACAACCCTCAAAGAATTCAGTTTTATAGGAGAGTATGGAGAAAGGCAAAGTTATATAGAGCTATATGGAAAGAGCTATATGGAACTTTTTATATGATATTAAAGAAATCAAACAATGAAAAATAAATATTCTGCTTTGCCAGAAGGGCAGAAGAACTCACAAGAATTGACACACCCAACAGAACCTGTTGAGTTTCAAGAATATTCTGAGTGAATGAAAAAAGAAAACGTGCAAAGGAATAACCATGAGAATTGCTTGCACATTCAGGAGTAATGAACAGTTCAGTATTACTAGTGCCCATGGTCAATGTTTTTAGAATGACAAAAGGTAAAGTTGATAAAGTTAAACAGAGGTCACATTATGAAGGAACTTATGCCCATTAAAGACAAGGGACTTTTAGGGCGGGAGAGGTGACTCAACAGTAGAGCACTTGCCTCACATGTACAAAGACCCAGGTTCAAACCCCAGTACCACATATATAAAAACTAAGTGTCAGAAAAATAAAAACCAGATGAAAAAACAAATAAAAAATTGACTCTCACTCTCTCTTTAAAAAAAAAAAAAAGACAAGGGACTTCATTCTATTTCTTAATAAGGAACTACTGAATAATTTTATCAAGAAGAACAAGTGACCTGATATTGTTTTAGAAAGATGACATATGAGAAAGATGAGTTTCACATTTGCAATAATGGCGGGAAAGGTTATCAGCTTCCCATTGGAAACAACTAAAAACGTTGTATCAAACATAAAGACATTTCAACAGAGCAATGAAATGATACCACAAATGGGAATACCAGATCGTATGTGAAGTAAAAAAGATGAATACAAAGAGAAAAGCAGCAAACACACTTGTAATCTAACAAAACTTTCTAGTTCTACCACAAATCTTGATAGCCTCTGACGCAAAGTAGGGACGAGGGTTAAAACTAAGTGTTTTAGTCAGCTTTTTTGCTGCCGCAACTAAAAGACCTAACAAGAACAACTTAGGAGGAAGAGTTATTTAGGGGCTCACAATTTCAGAGGTTTCAGTCCACAGAAGGCCAGGTGCTTTCCTCAGGGCTTGAGATGAAGCAGAACATCATGGCAGAAGTGTGTGGCAGTCAGAGAGGCTCGTGTGAAGATCAGGAAGCAGAGAGAGACTACACAACATACACACCCCAAAGACATGCCCCCAATGACCCACTTCCTCCGGCCACACCCTATCCACCTCCAGTTACCACTCAGAGGTACTCCCTATCAGAGGATGAACTGGGTTAAGTATCTCATAACCCAATTATTTCTCCTCTAAGTTTTCTGGCATTATTTCACACATGAGCTTTTAGGGGATACCTAGTATCGGAACCATAACACTAAGTTTAATGTTTGTTTTGGAGTGGTAGTGATTCCCCCATGACAGAGAAATAAATCCTCTCTGAATAACTCAAGATAATCAAAATAATAATCTCTCAAGTAAAATATCCGACATGCAGCAAAAGACAACCAGGCAACCAGGAAAACAGGACTTCAACAGACATAGGTAACAAAAGGCATAAAAATAAATTTGCAAAAACCATAAACACTATACCCACTGGATTCAGAAAACAAAATACTTCAACAGAATATGTTCAAAGATACAAGAAACATGACAGGTAATACAGCATTATAGGAAAAGAAAAAATAGAACTTATAAAAATAAAATGATCAAAATCTAACAAAATAGTAAAAAGTAGACTAGCCTACCCACAGTCAATATGTTGCTGAAGAAAGAATGGAATGGAAGACCTAATTCAGGGGTGGGAGATTCTAAAATACAGCAGGGAAAAACAAAAACAAAGAGGGTAGGTAACTTACAGGACAATAATAAAATTGAGCATAAATTTAATTATAATCTCAAGAGACAGGACAGAATAGTGCAGATTTGAAGATATCATGACTCAGAAATAGTGAAAGAGACAAATGCAGACAATGAACATGAGAAAAAGAATCACAAATGAGAGGAATAAAAAGAAACCACATTCTGATAATAAGCGAAATCAAAAAAGAGAAGATCTTAAAAGAAAGCAAAGGAGCTAGACATAAGAGCACATGACTATAATGCCAGTAACTTGGGAAGCTGGGCAGGAGGACTGCAAATCTGAGACCAACCTCAGGAACTTAGTGAGACCCTTTTTTCAAAATTAAAAAAAGGGCTGAAGATATAGCTCAGTGGTAAAGTACCACTAAGGTCAATCTCTAGTAACAGGAAAAAGGAAAAAAAAGGAAGAAGGAGGAGGAGGAGGTGGTAAGGGAAACAACAGCAGACCATGGTCAGAATGACAGATTCTCAATAACCAATTTAGAAGCCTGAACACAACAGATAATATCTTCCACATGCAGAAAGTAATCAATAATTGTACAAGGAAAGATGGAATAGTGATATAGTTTAGTTATGGAATGTCCCACAAAGGCCTATTGAAGATTGGTCCTCAAAGAGCGGGGGAAACGTTAATTGGTGCAACTTGGTAGATCTTCAGTCATTGGGGACATTCCTTCAAAGGGACTGTGCAACTCTGATCTCTTTCTCTCCCTTCTTCACTTTCCCACCTAGAGGACATGACCTTCACTACAAGCTCCCACCATGATGTGGTGTGCCATCATAGGACCAAAGCAACGGGCCCAATCAGTCATGGACTGAAACACCCAAAACTATGAACAAAAGTAACAATAAATTTTTTCTCTTTAAAAGATGATTATCTAAGATATTTATCACAATAACAGAAAGCTAGCTAACACAAAGGAAAAGAGGGACAACTACCCAATTTAAAAATAGGCAGAGTTTGAATAGACATTTCTCCAAAGAAAATATATGTGGTCAATAGACATAATAAAACACATTTGATATTATTAGTTATTAGGGAATTACAGATCAAAATGACAATGAGATACATCTTCACAAATGCTGTATTAAAAAGAAAAATGTTGGCAAGAAATAGAAAAATTGGACCCTTCACATTATTGATGGAAATAGAAAACAGTGCAGATGCCTGGAAACAGTTTGGTATTCCTCAAAATATTACACACAGAGTTGTCATAAGACCTTGCATTTATATATATATATATATAACATATATACCATTCATTCATTCTTAGGAATATACAAATACAAGATAAATTTTAAAAATATGTCCACACAAAAACTTATATAAAAAACTTGTTTATAGCAGTCTTAATTTATAACAGCTAAAAAGTAGAAACATGTCCATCAAACAAAGGAAATGTGACATATTCATACAATGAAATACTGTTTAGCCATAAAAAAAAGAATGATCTGGGGCTGGAGCAGTGGCTCAGCGGTTACAGCACTTGCCCAGCATGCACAAGTACACAGCTTCAAATTCCAGCACCCATGTACACAATTAAGTGTCAGAGCAACGAAAGCCATGTGAAAAACTCAATAAAAAACGGACTCTGTGTGTCTCTCTCTCACACACACACTGCCCTTCTCTCTCTAAAAAAAAAGAATGATCTATTCTACAACATGAATGAACCTTGAAAACACTTATGTTAAGTGAAGGAAGCGACAAACAAAATGCTTCAAAATATTATGACCCATTCATATGAAAGTAGAATATTCTACAGCAATAAAAATGAGCCAGCTAAACAACAGAACATGGATGAATCTTTTATAAAAATCATACTATTTTCAAAAAGTAGGGTATTACAATTTTAAATTACAAAAATAAAAAATTCAACATGAGATGCTGAAGGGTAATGTCAGCAAGATGGTGGAACAGAATTTCTGTCACTTCAGCTTGTAGAAACAACAAGTTGCACAATTTTTCAAAGCACAAAACTGCCTTCACAAGAGCAAAGGAAACCAGGTGAGACATTACGGCATCTGAGTATAGCACAGAAATAAGGAAAAAAAACACATTGAAGTGGGGAAGGAATGGCAATTCTGCGTTATCCACATCACCCCTCCCCAAACCCAGGTACTTCAGCACAATGATACTCTCTGGGAGGGGGAAGGAGAAGGAAATGAACACTGGGCTTTGGCTTGGACCCTAACACCAGGCCTTTCACAGTAAAATCCAAAGCTGGGCACACCCCAATATCCCACACTCCATGTCAGCATTTACCTACCAGGCCTCCTGGCACATCCCACCACCAGACTGATACCCCAAAAACCCCATCATCTGGACTGGCTCCATATTTTATGTCTACCCAGGCAATAAGCTGGATACTGAGGCCCAGACTCCAGGTTAGCACTACAGATTCATCTCCAAAACTAATTCAGCAACAGACCATCTCCCACATTGCTAGGCTTCAGTGTGCCCTCAGTACCAGCTTGGTATACCAGTTTAGTACACCAGCACCAGGCCAGTCCCTGCAACCCCAAGGTCCATACCAGATCACATGTCCCCAAGTTCAGGCTCATCACAATACCACATAGACATCTGTGGCCACAGGCGTCAAGCCAGCCCCCAGAGACAGCTTCCAGATCTGCCCACTCTTCAGTCAGCCCGGGGTTCCACTTGAAGCCAACCCAGGCTCTGCTCCAGCAAACCAAGAGCCTAGGCCCAGGCCATGGAACACAATATCAAGCCACAAAGCTGTGACCTAACTTGTCCCCATCACCTAATTCTCTAGGCCTACCCTCACAGACCTAGGTTCCAGGACCGTACTGGTATATATGTGGGCTCCAGGATTGCCCAGCATGGGGCTGTCCTTAGGATATAGATCAGTTATAAGAGCCCCCAGGTTCCAGTGGCCCCGGGGTTCAGGTCTGCTCTAGAACCTCCCCTGCAGATTCAGGTCCCAGGGTACCCCTAGTAGACCCAAGACAAAGGCCCAACACACAGACTCACCTCCCAGACCCACCACAGATCCAAGCCACCACCATGAATTCAGGTTCCAAAACTATCCTAGGGAATATGGATACCAGAATCATTCTAGCATCTAGCTCAGCATCAATCCCAGTACCAGATCAGCAACCCAGAACACAGGCTTCAGGCTGTTCCTCATAAATACTTGCTCCAGGTCTGAACCAGCAAAGCCAAGTGAAAACAGGTCCACCACAGTGAGAATTAGTCTGGCACTATGGATCAAGGATGAAGGGCTGCACCAGCAAATCCAAGCTCCACTTCTGCCCTAGTGGACATAGGCTCCAGGCCCAATCCTGTGAACCCAGAAACTAAACCTGTCCGAACTGATGAATCAGGTACCAGACCAGCCTTTCCAAGGATACCAGCAACAAGCCTGCCCATGAACCATGACCTACCCACAATCTCAACAAGCTCGAAGGTGAAGCGCATTCCAAGTCAAATATGGTCTGCACACACTGGAATAAGTCCCCAATTCTTCAAATGTGCAGACACCAACACAAGGCAACAAGCATCACCAACAACAGGGAAACAACACCACCAAAGAGAACAAAATTAAGCCCCAATAACCAACAAGAAAGGAAAAGAGATTTACAAACTACTTGACAAAGAACTCAAAATAATCACCGTTAAGCAACTGAGTGAGTGAGCAAAAAACACAGACAGCTAAACAAAATTAGGAAAACAATAAAAACAAAATGAAAATTTCAACAATGAATTGAAACTATAAAAAATAACAAATGGCTGAAAATGTCCATACAGTTTCAACAGCTGACTTGATGATGCAAATGAAACAATCAGTGACCTCAGAGACAGGTTATTTGAAACTAGTGAGTCAGAGAAATATAAAGAAAATAAATTTTTAAAAAGCAAAGAGAGCTTATAGTAATTAGAAAACACCATCAAATAAACCAATGTAAGCAAGAAGACACAAAGAAACGGGTGCAGAAAAGTCATGACAAGAAGCTTACCAACACTGGGGATAAACAAACATCCAGGGACAGGAAGTTTGCAGATCTCCAATCAGTTTCACCCAAATAAGACTACCCCAAAGTAAAGTAAAAAATAAATAAATAAATATTAAAAACAAAGAAAGAAAAGGTCTTGAAAGTAGCAAGACAAAAGAGGCATATCACATACAAAGAAGTTTCAATATGACTATAAGCAGATTCACCAGCAGAAACTATATAGGCCAAAAGAGATTGTGATGATGTATTCAACATGCTGAAAGAAAATTACTACCAACTGAAAATACTTTTATCAGCTAAACTCTCCTTCAGAAATTAAGGAAAGAAAATGGCTTTCCCTAACAAAACCTGAGGGAGTTCATCATCACTAGCCTGCCTTGCAAGAAATGCTAAAGGGAATTTTTCAAAGTAAAAGAAAAGGATGCTAATTAGTGATTTGAAAATATATGAAAATAGGGGCTGGGGTTGTAGCTCAGTGGCAGAGTGCTTGCCTAGCACAAGTGAAGCACTAGCTTTGAGTCTTAGCACCACATAAAAATAAATAAAACAATAGTCTATCCATCTACAACTTAAAAAATTTTAAAAAGAAAATATATGCAAGTAAAAAACACTGATCAAAGTAAATATGCATTCAAATTCAGAACACATAGTCCTCCCATTATCCATGAGGAATAAATTCTAAGAACTCCTGTTGTATGCTTTAAACCACAGATAAGAACACACCCAGATAAGGTGTAATGTTATACAGCCTAATACTTTTTTAGAGATATTGTGGGTAAGGGAAGGGAGGAATATGAGTGGGAAATTCGGGGGGGGGGGGCACTCCTGGGGGTAAATCTAGTATCCAGAAACTATACACATTTTATATTATTTTGTTAAAAACTTGCATGGTTGTTCAAAAATAAAAATTAAAATTAAAAAAAACCAAAAATAGTCTCAATGATAATAGCAAAATTGCTTTGTCCATGTATGAAAATGTAATAAGGAATCCCACCATTATGTACAATTATAATGCACCAATAAAAATATGGAAAAAATAAAAAAAGAACACACCCCAAATACAGGCACTATGATATCATTACAATCAGATAACTGAAACTAATCACTACCAGTTGTATAGTATATACACTATGGATATCTTGGACAAAGGGATAATTCATATCCTGCACAGGAGGAGCAGAACAATATAAGAACCCACTATGCAGGGATGGTTCAACATAAGCAAACTAATAAATGTGATCCATCACTTAAACAGAAGCAAAGACAAAAACTACATGATCAATACAGATAGAAAAAATCCAATACCCCTTCATTTTTAAAACAATGGAGAAGCTAGAAATTAAAGGATCTTACCTTAACATGGCAAAGCCATTTATGAAAAACCCATAACCACCATCATACTAAATGGATAAAAATTGAAACCATTTCCACAAAACTCAGGAAAAAGACAATGTTGTCCACTCACCAATCTTATTCAATATAGTTCTTGAAATACTAGCCAGAGCAATCAGGCAAGAGAAGGAAATCAAAGAGATACAGATAGGTAAAGAAGCAGTCAACCTATCTCTATTTGCTCATGATATGATCCTGTATTTGGAGACCGAAAAAAACAAAAAATAAAATAAAAAGCTCCACCAAAAAACTGCTAGAGCCTATCAATGAATTTGGCAAAGTAGCAGGATACAAAATCAATACTCATAAATCAACAAGTTTTCTATACTCCAACAGTGATTCAGCCAAGGATGAAATCAGGAAAGCCATCCCATTCACAATAACCTCAAAAAAATAAAATAAAATATTAAGGAATTACTCTAACCAGGCAAGCAAAAGACCTCTACAAGGAAAATTGTGGGACTTTGAAGAATGAAATAGACAAAGACCTGAGAACATGGGAAAGATATCCCATAGGCAGACATAGGCAGAATTAATATAATCAAAATGGCCATTCTACCAAAAGCACTATACAGATTCAATGCAAGCCCTATCAAGATATCAATGACATTTTTCACAGATATAGAAAAATGAATTCTTAGATTCTTTCGGAAGAATAAGAGACCCAGAATAGGCAAAGCAATACTTAGCAACAAAAAAAACAAAAAAAAAAAAAAAAATTAAGCAGGAGGCATCACAATACCAGATCTAAAACCACACTACAGAGTTGTACTTACAAAAACAGCAGGGTACTGGTATCCAAATAGACATAAAGACCAATGGAATAAAATAGAAGACACAGACAAAACCACAGTTCCTTAACCATGGGATATTTGACAAAAGTTTCAAAAATATAACATGGGGAAAAGACTGCCTTTTTAACAAATGGTGCTGAGAAAACTGGACAGTCATGTGCAGAAAAATGAAATTGAATCCACAGCTGTCACCCTGCACAAAACTCAAATCAAAATGGATCAAAGACTAGGAATTAAACCATAACCATACAACTGATAAAAGAGAAAATTCGGTCAACACTCCATCATACAGGAGATGGCACCAACTTCCTTAACAAAACCCTCATAACACAATAATTAAAACCAGTAAATGGGATGCCATTAAACTAAAAAGCTTCTGCACAGCTAAGGAATTGGTTATAAGAATGTGAAGAGAGAGCCTACAGAATGGGAGAAAATCATGGCTAGCTACGCCTATGACAGGATTCTAATATCCAGAATATACAAAGAACTCAAAAAGCTTAATACCAAACACACAAATAACCCAAAAAAGCTAAACAGAAACTTACAACAGAAGAAATGCAAAATGCCAATAAATAGGTGAAAAAATGTTCAACATCTCTAGCAATCAGGGAAATACAAATCAAAACTTCATTAAGACTTCACCTTACCCCAATCAGAATGGCAATGATCAAGAATACAAACAACAACATATGCTGGAGAGGTTATGGGAGAAAAGGAACCCTTACATACAATTGGTGGGACTGCAAACTAGTATAACCACTCTGGAAAGCAGTATGGCTACTCCTCAAAAAATAAGGGATGGGGGCTGGAGCGGTGGCTCAGCGGTTATGGCGCTTGCCTGGCAAGTGCGAGGACCCGGGTTCAAACCCCAGCACCACGTACACAACCAAGTGTGTGAGGAATGAAAGTCACGTGAAAAACTAAATAAAGATTGCTTCTCTCTGTCCCCTCTTTCTAAAAAAAAAAAATTAGGGATGGGGGGCAGGAATGGTGGCTCTGCAGTTTCGGCGCTTGCCTTGCATGTGCAGGAATGTGGGTTTTTACCCCAGCATCACATATATAACAAAGTATCTGAGCAATGAAAGCCAAATGAAAAACTAAATAAAATTGATTCACTCTCTCTCTTTTTAAGACAGAATCAATTTTATTTAGCTTTTCATGTGGCCTTCGTTGCTTGGACACTGTGTGTACATGGTGCTGGAGTTTGAACCCACATACTTGCACATGGCAGGCAAGTGATTGTAACTGTTGAGCCACCGCTCCAGCCTCTGTCCTTCTCTATTTAAAAAAAAAAAAAAAATTAGGAATGGAACCACCGTATGACCCAGCTATCCCACTCCTGGGTATTTTCCCAGGAGATATAAATTCAGCATACTATAGCAATACAGCTAAATCAATGTTCATAGCAGCACAATTCACAATAGCTAAATTACAGAATTAACCTAGATGTCCATCATTGAACGAATGGATCAAGAAACTATGATATACCATATACCATGGAATTCTACTCAGCCATTTAAAAAAATGAAATCAGGGCCTTTGCTGGTAAATGGAGATAGAAAAAATTATGCTGAGTAAAATTAGCCAAACTTAGAAACTCAAGGGCTGAATGCTTTCTCTCATATTTGGAAGCTAGAGTACGACAGAGGAAAGAGTGAGAGAACTATAAGTTTAGACAAAAAACTCATCAAGCACAGATTGCAATTGAACTGGGAACGACCTTGCAGTCTAAGGGTGGATGGGCTGGGGGAGAGAGTACAAGGGGAAAATATGACGTGTGCATGTATGGAAGTGTAACAACAAACCCCTTCAATATGTAAAGCTACAAAAAATAATAAAATCTAGTTAAAAAAATTTAATCCTGCTAATCAAAACAATATGCAATTAAATTAGTTATTTTTGAATTTTCCCAATTAATATGTTTGGACCATAGTTGACCATAGATAAGTAAAACTGCAGAAAGCAAAGTAATAGATAGTGGAGAACTACTATACATTAACATTGTAATGGTGGTGTGCAACTCACATCTTTAGTATGAATGTTAAAAGAAAAAACAAATTACAGCTATAGTAAGGAATATGTAAAGAATATGCAATAAAAAGATATAAATTAGTACATCAAAATATAAAACATGGGAGAAGTAAAGTAAAAGTTTTTAGATGCAAAGCTAAATTGTGATCAGGGTAAAATAACCTCATAACTACAGGATGTTTTATGTAAGTCTCATGATAATCACAGAAATCTGTAATAATAGGTTAAAAAATCAAAAGTAAGGGGGTTTGGGCTGTAGCTCAGTGATAGAGCATAGGCTTAGCATTAAAAATGCCCTGGGTTTAGTCCCTAGAACCACAAAAAATAAATGAAAGAAATTAAAACTTTGTAAATATAAAAAATCAACTAATCACAAAGATAGCACGATA
>PVKS010019674.1:23853-38093 GCA_004027875.1 Aplodontia rufa
GAGACACCTAAATAAAGTAAATATCAGTCAAGAGAGAGAATGCACGTATAATGCAATAATCGTAGGGGACTTGAATACCCTACTTTCAGCAATGGACAGATCACCCAGAAATAAATATCAGTAAGGAAATAGCAGACCTGTACCACACTGTACACCAAATGTACCTAACAGACATTTACAGAACATTCCATCTAAGAGCAGCAGAATACATACTCTTTCCAAGTTCAAAAGAACATTCCCCAAGACAAACCTTATGTTAGGCCACAAAACAAGTCTTAAAAAATATAAGAAGACTGAAATTATACCAAGTATCTCTTCTGTTCACAATGGCATAAAACCAGAAATCAATAACAAGGAATTCTGGAAAATTCACAAACACATGGAAATTCAACACAATTCCAAACAACCATGAGTCAAAGAAGAAATTAAAAGTGAAATTTTAAAACATCTCCAGAAAAGCAAAAATGAACAACAGACACATGCCAAAACTTACAGGATGCAGCAAAAGTAGTTCTACAACAGAATTCTATAGCAATAAATGCCCATGTCAAAACAGAAGATCTCAGATGACCCAACATTCAATCTTAAGAACTAGCAAAAGAATAAACTAAGCCCAAGTTATTAAAAGAAAATAATAATAACAGATCAAAGCAGAAATAAATGAAATAAAGACTAGAAATATGTGAGGAAAGACAGGGTGGGGAATATAGTTCAGTGAACAATGCTTGACTAGTATGCAAGAGGCCTTGGGTTCACTTCCAGAACCACCCCCCAAATCAACAAAACTAAGAACAGGTGTTTTGAAAAGATAGACAAATTCAGTGAAACTTTAGCTAGACTAAGGAAAAAAAAGAAGACTAAAATTACAATTGATACCACAGAAAAACAAGGACCATGAGAGACTACCGTGTACAATTACATACCAAAAAATTGGAAAACTAGAAATGAATGAATTCCAAGACATATTCAACCTACCAAGACTAAATCATGAAAAAACAAAATCTAAACAGACCAAAAATGAGTAACAAGATTGAATCTCTAACAAAAAAAAGTTTCCCACCAAACCAAAGCTAGAATCTTAAGCTTTCACTGCCAAATTATGTCAAACATTTAATATCAATTTTTCTCACTCTTTCAAAAAACAGAAGAGGAGGGAATACTTCTAAACTCATTTTTTGAGGCTAGCACTACCCTGACAACAAAGCCAGACAAAGAAACTACTAATCAATATAGATGCAAAATTCTCAACAAAATACTATCAAATTCAATAGCACACTATAAGAATCATTACCATGACCAAGCAGAATTTATCCCTGGGATGCAAAAATAGTTCAACATACCCAAATAAATCAAAGTGATTAATCACATTAACAGGATGAAAGACAAAAGCCACATGACCCTGTGAATAGACGCAGAAAAGGCAAAAGTCAACATCCTTTCATAATAAAAGAAAAAAAAAACCTCTCAACAAATTAGCTGTTGAAAGAGTGTGCTTCAGCACAACAGAGACCATATGAAATACCACATTTAACATTGTACTCAAGATGAAAAGTTCAAAGCTTTCTAAGATCAGAAATAGAACAAGAATGTGCACTTTCACTATTTCAATTCAACACAGTACTTAGAGATATTAGGCAAGAGAAAGGCATTCAAATCAAAAAGGAAGAATTAGCCCTATTTGCAGATATAATCTGATATGTAAGAAACCCTTAATATTCCACCAAAAAAACAGAACTAACATGAATTCAATAGTTGTAGGATACAAATCAACATACAAAAATTAGTAGTATTTCTGAACACTAACAATGAAAAGTAAATCCAGAAAACAATCCCATTTATTAACAGTTACAAAAAATGAAATGGAATAATTAGGAATAATTTTAACCAAGTAGGTAAAAGATCTGTACAACAAAAACTATAAAACATTGATGAAAGAAACTGAAGATACTGGAGTTGGAGTGGTGACTCAGTGGCAGAGCACTTGCCTGACACTGTGAGGACTTGGGTTTGAATCCCAGCACTACATACACAACTAAGTGTCGGAGAGACAAAAATCAAATGAAAAAGTAAATAAAATTAAGTTTCTTTTTCTCTCTGTCTCTCTAAAAAAAAGGAAAAGAAATTGAAGATGCAAATAAAATAGTAAATGATTAAACACTGCAATAATGAGAGTTAAAATAAATCACTTGAATAATTTGGATGTTTTTTTTTTTAACTGGATACCTTATTTTAAGGCTTTTTATTACTTTTCCCCCCTTTTCTATCATGTTCTGTTCCCATTCTCTTATTTCTCCAGTATATTCTTTATATATGCCCACCTACGAAAATGACATGAATAACAATAATAAAGTTTACAGAAATAACAATGAGAACCTACCTGAAGTCTTGCTAACTGTGCAGTACGGGCTACTATTTTATTGTATGGCTCCACAATTTTTGCTTTCATCCTGAGGGAGAAAAAAAGAGAAAAAAGAGTAAGAATAAAATCATTTTCAAAACATAAATATTTTCATACCATATATTTATAAAATGAATAACAGTACCTATCAACAGCTCCCTGTAATGCCCCAATTCTCGTCTGCATCATCTGAAGTACACCTAAGAAAACAAAACAAATTTACAAGGATTCACACTGGGTAAAAATAAATAAATAAATAAAATATATACAAATATAATTTTAACTTTTTCTGCTACCACCTTAATCCAAGCAACCAAAATAGCCTTTACTTGCACTGTTATGTTAAGCCCAAAACTTCCCTTCCCCTCTACTCCTTGCCCACAAAAGAAATCTGACAGGGAACTGAGTATGATTGTTTAATGAGTACAGGGTTTTCATCTGGGATGGTGAAACAGTTCCCAAACTAGGTAGTGGTGATGATTACAAAACACTGCAAATATACTTAACACCACTGACTTGTATACTTTAAAACAGCTAAAACAGTAAAATTTGTTACATGCGTTTACTACAAGGACAACAAAAAAAGCCTTTAGAATTTTAAAAGTTCACATTGTATCATAACATTCTACTTAAAACCCTTCTATGTTGTCCTTCACTTTTAAAACTGCAGACCATAGCTTGATCTGTTAGATCCCACCTTATCTAGAAATGGAATACTTATTTCTAGCTAGTCCTTGAGTTCCTGTTGGATAATTCATTCCTATTATTTCTTCAAGTCTTGGCTTAATAGAAACAACTACTAAAAAGATCCCCCTAATAATTTGGATTCTTTTTTCTATTCACTTTTATAGTACACTATATTTTTACTTAATGGCACAATTATATTAGGTAATTACATATCCACTTGTGTATATTTTATGTTTTACTCCCCCACCAGACTATAAAGTCCTGACGTTAAGGTATCTTTTTTATTCATTACTATATAACCAAACTGTAACTCAGACTCATTCTCAGAATTAGGTAGTCAATAAATATGAGATGAATTAATGAATTATGTGCTATACAGATAAACATGGACAGCAAGCACATTATTGCCTTTACGCTCTCGGTTTACAACTTGAGGAAAAAATTCTTACAAAATTATTGAAGCGTTTTCCAGGAAGATAGAACGTAAATTTCATTATTTAGGCTTTCCATTACTGCAGATTCGATTATTTTAAATTCTAGTCTTTAAAACTCAGTTTCTATATTCAACTGGCATAGCTGTATTTTGAAAACATAACAATCTAAATAAATTTAAGTACAGAAACAAAGTAACATTAGAACTAAAAAAACATTTCCATCAGCATACAATTACACATAAATATGGCTCATTCCAACAGAATCCTCCAATGACCTGAGGATTGTTTTTTGTTGTTGTTTTGTTTTGTTCTTTGCTGGTTTCATGGTTCATTCACCATAAACCTCCAAAAATGAACTCCCTTACTTGTCCTTGTTATCACGGTTTCCTTTTATTTTATTCTCTCCACAACCCACTCTTAATCAGTTTTTACTAATACTCCACTAAAACAGATCTTATCAAGGCCACTTGAAATCTCCGAGTTGCCAAATTCAGTAGTAAGTGGTGTTTAGAGCCACAGAAACTCATGATATAGTTGATTGCTCCCTCCCTCTCTAGGCTTCCAAGAAACCCCTGGGTTTCTTCCCATTTTTGTAGTTCCTACTACTCCTCTGATAGATCTCTACATTTTGGACTACCTCCCAAGACTTGATTCTCTGCAATCTCCACTCCAT
Source organism: Aplodontia rufa (assembly GCA_004027875.1). Taxonomy (NCBI): domain Eukaryota; kingdom Metazoa; phylum Chordata; class Mammalia; order Rodentia; family Aplodontiidae; genus Aplodontia; species Aplodontia rufa. The sequence goes on from PVKS010019674.1 coordinate 28,046, forward strand.
TTATAATCTTTTAGCGATTTCATTCAATCTCAAAGTTTAAATACTATCTATTCAATAAAAAACACATGTACATATATCTACACAGATTTTATATCAAGCGATGTACACAAACACATAAAATCTCCAGCCTCAAACTTTGCTATGTAAAATTTAAGATGCCCAAAATAACTTCTGCCCCACCCCCAAACCCATCAAAAATCATAATCCTCTCCCCTCTGTTCCACCTCAATTCCCAATTTAGGGAAATCTGTAATTAAAGCCTCTTAATTTTCCCAAGAACATAGTTGGATACCTATCCCAGATTTCCAAATAATAGTCAAACTATCATTTCTCAAAATGCTAAGTTCTTTACAGGATGTCTAGAAACACTGCATGCTGAAAGTAAGTTAAAACCTTTGAGTGCATGAGAAACATTGGGAAGAACATTAAGGAATATTGCATCACAATAAATAATATCCTCCCTCCTTAAGAATTTGATCAAGGGGCTGGAACAGTGGTTCAGCAGTTCCAGCGCTTGCCTGGCATGCACAAGGACACAGGTTCAAACCCCAGCACCGCATACACAACTAAGTGTCAGAGAAACAAAGGTCTGTTGAAAAAACTAAAGTTGATTCTCTCTTTTTTTCTCTCTCTCCTTCTCTAATAAAGAAAAAAATAGAATTTGATCAACACAGGAAAAAATCACTTTGCTTTCTCTTGATGGGCAATGATTAGCAAGAGTAATCACAACACAACTAATCATATAAAACACAAAAATGTTTATGAGAAGCAGTTCAATCAATAGAGAATGAAAAATTCATAAAAGGTTCAAACAAAAGCAAGAGGACTCATACAAATAAAAATCCAACATATTATTCAACTATGCTTTCATCGAAAAGAGTTTCAAAAAAGACTCCAAAAATGGAAAAAGTAAGAATTTAAAACTACTTCCCTACTCACTCTGGTGGTGTTGATATTTTTTGCTGTTTTAAATAACTAACATTTACAGGAATACTGAGTACTGGAATTGTCTGACCATTTTGCTAATTCATTTAGTCCTCAGAATGCCATCTGGGGATATATTAATATCTGTTCTATAGACAGAAGAACTGAAGTACAAAAAGGTTAAGCAACTTGCCCAAAGTCACATATCTAGGAAGTAATAAAGCACAGATTTGAATCCAGATAGTTTAGCGCAGGGGTCTGCAAAGTTTCATCAAATTTTTATTGGAATGTAGCCATAGATATTCATTTACATATCTGACTGGCAGCTTTTAGTCCAGTTTGGTAGAGTTTAATAGCTGCAGCAGAGATATATGACCTTCAAAGTCCAAAAATATTCACTATTTGACCCTCAAGTGAAAAGCTTGACAAGCCCTAGTCTAGTTCTACTTAATCTGTAATGTTGATAGGAATATACCTTCCAAAGACTCAATCCCAGTTGCCTGTGCCAGTAAATCTTCATGTCTTGCAACAACCTGAAAAACCAAGAATCAGTAATCAGCAATTGCTCTATTAGGCATTTATCTTGGCAATTACAATATAGATATGCAGCTCTTTCTTGGTGCATAAAGAAGATAAATACTAATACAAAAAAAGTAGGTTATGAGGTTATAAGGGTGTGCTTGAAACAAGTAATTAGCAGAAACACATATACTCATTTATAGTTCAGCACAAATCAGGAGGAGATACTGCCTTTTCACCAGCCCTGTCTTAGTTTCTTTGGGCTGTCTCAAACAAAATATCATAAAGTGGGTGATTTTATAAGCACAGATTTACTGCCCATAGTTCTGGAGTTTTTAAAAGTCTAGGATTGAGATGTAGGTGAATTTGGTGTCTGGTGAGCATCCATTTGTCATAAACAGTGCCTTCTGTGTCCTCTCATGGTAAGAAAAATAAACAGCTTCCTTTGCTCTCACTCAGAAAGGCACTAATCACTCTCCAGAAGTCCCACCTCTTAATGTTATCACATTTGGGATTTAGCTTCAACACATGAATTCTGAAGAAACAAGAACATTCAGACCATAACAAGTCTCTTATTTTCCTAATGAGATATAAGTGGAGTTATACCAAAAGTGGAAAAAAATCAGCTAGTTCTTGACATATTATTATGCTTTTCCTTTAAATAATGTTTTCAAACATCAGGTTCTCTTAGTTCTTAGACTTAATTCAGCACTGTGAAAGCCACATCCTAATATGGACAGATAAGGCACCTGGTGCCCATCTATCCCTAAATACATTCCTGCTTCCAGTTTCTCAGTGTCACAGTGAATTCTTTTCCCTACAAAAGACTGATATTTTTATGAAATTTAGGGCAGTATGGGTCATAACAAAAGCAAAAATGGTTGATAGCTAAAGGTCAAGGGCAAAAATTTGCTAGGAACATTAAGAAGTCATATAACACTTAAGAATAATTAAGAAGTCCTTAACATTTTTTTAACCCTTTATTCTAATGAATCTTCTCATTCACTACTAAGAACTAAAACTACCTCAGTAAACTGAGGTTTCCAATCAGCAAAAATTCATTCATTTGTACCCTCCCCTTGTCCTGTTTCAGATATCACTGTCATTCAATCAAGTCTCTTCCGATCATATCCATCCATCATATCAGTGTTAGTTTTACTCTTCTTTTACCTGCGATTGCAAGAAGACATCTGAATTTTCCCCAAGCTCTAACAAATAATAAACCTTTTGTAATTTTAATAATCTCACTGATATTTTAAATTAATTTTCTTATCATTGCTTTATCTATTAGCATTATCTCAATTTTGCTTCTGCAAAAACACCACTTATAGCATGTTCAGATCTCATGCTGTAACTCAGGTTTCCTCTATCCTATACCTAAACTACATAAGTGTAACTTGTCTTATCTAAAAGATGTTAAATTTTAAATTCATATTAATTTCTACAGAAAGGTATTGCATTGAAAAAAAAAAGAAAATAAGCATAAGAGGGCAGAAACAAATTCAGATGGCTCTTACAAAAAGTCAGCCCCTTGGAACTCCAGGCAGTACATTCAGCCCATTCCCACAAACACCTTGTACTACTCTATTTAAAATACAGGGGCTGGAGCAGTGGCCAGTGATTATGGCACTTACCTGGCATGCACAAGGATGTGGGTTCGAACCCCATCACCCCGTACACAACAAAGTATTGGAGTAACAAAAGCCAAAATGAAAAACTAAATAAAATTGTTTCCCTTTCTCTTTCCTCTCTCTCTCTCTCTCTCTCTCTCTCCCCCTCTCTTTCTAAAGTAAAATAAAATATGTTTCATCTGCTGGCCATTACTTTTGTTTGTCTGCCTCTGATCTACGAATCCTTAGCGAGTCAGGAAATGTGTTCTTCATTTCTCTATCCCCACAGCCTAATCCAAAACATGACAATTTAAAAGTGTCTTCTAAATATTTGTCAAAAAATATTGAACTCTATATCAAAAGCAGTTTTAAGTTAAAATGACATTAGAAGTTATCCAAATCCTTCTAAGCTGCTATTTAATTAAAGAAACTAAGACACAAAAAGATTAAGTGGGTATGTCTCATGATATACCAGAATCAGGTTTCCTGATGGACAGTCCATTTACTTGTATATCTGTTCATTATCTAAAATTTATGAAGTACCTATTCAGAAAAAGGGCAATACTGGTAGTATATTGTAAACCACCCTACAAAAATTATACAATTATAGAAGAGGAAGGAACCTTCAAGATTAACTATTGCAGTATCCTCTTTTTAGTCATTCCAACCAGTTTGATAGATTTAAACACGTACACACACACACAAAAAAAACTCAAATACAAAGACAATAAATGACATGAAAGTCAGTTAGCATAGCAGATTAGGACCATCTCCTAATTGTCCATGTTGTGCTCTACCCACCACAATATTTATCATATTTATCAACTTTCTATAATTTCAGCAAATGTTGCACTTTGTAAGTACAAAGTGTAAATGCCCACATCACATCCCAATTTCTATTCTCCTTCATCCAAAATTCCATTTTCTATTATTTTTAATCAAAGGCATCCTATATTTTGCTCATTATATTCACTGCACATCAATTTAGGTGATAAACAGAAAGCGAATAAAAGACTTTGGATAGGTAGGTACATATTAGTTTTCAACTAACAAAGAGTGACAGAAAAGTATGCAAAAACATAGTTTGAAAAATAAATCACACTGGAAGTCACACGTATGAAGTCACACTTAAGGTTGAATAATTTGTACGATCCAGAAGACTGGAATTACCTGTAGGTGTAGTTCTTTATCCAACTGACTGATCCCTTGGGCAAGTTTTGCTAGTTGTTCAGCAATTACAGCTTGATGAATAGATTGGGAAGTGTAAGTCTTCACATCAAAGTCTTCATTTAAAAAGTCACTGTAACAGTCTGAGGGAAAAAACATCAGGAACATTCTTCATATACCCCGTCCTAAACCAAAGTTATTAAACAGAACCATTATAATCATAACTAGCATCTTTCAACATCTTCCTGTGCACTGGAAACTGTTATAACGCTTCCTATAATCACGAGCAAGCAGGGGAGCAGACAACAGCAGAAGAGCAGCAGTGATACTCATGTAAGCCCACCACATGTCAGGCCCTCATTTAAGCACTTTGCACATCCAACTCATCCAATTCTCAAACGACCCTGCTGGAGATATCCTTTTCCCCATTTCACAAATGAGGAACAAGCACATAGGGAATGGGACTTCCAACATTATTTTGTGGAATTTCAACCCAGGAATTCTACCTGCAGAGCCCAAGCTCTGAACCACTCTGCTGGACTGCTAAGTGCTTACTTTTATAATGAATCAAAAGGAAGGAAAACACTGAGTAAAATGTTGAAAACATAACTACTAACCACAATCTGTATTCCAAGAAAACAAGGCCACTGACAGGTAGAATGCAACAGGAAAATTGGCTATTTAGAATATGTATGGCCTCCGCTATTTCTAGATCAACACATAAATACTGTTATGATAAAGTGAATCTGGAATTGTTATAGAAACAAACTTTTAAGTGTTTCTGAAATTTAGGATTTCCAGGCGAAATACGTAAATAGAAGAAAACCTGCTCAAAATAGACTCTTAATAGGAAAAAGAAGTGATACTATGTGTTAAAAAGAAGTGATACTATGTGTTAAAAAGATAATCTCTCGGGCTGGAGCGGTGGAGTGGTGCTGGGGTTTGAACAAGGACCCAAGTTCAAACCCCAGCACCATGTACACAACTAAGTGTTAGAGCAACTAAAGCCATGTGAAAACCTAAATAAAGTTGTTTCTCCCTTTCTCTGTCTCTCTCTCTCTCACTGTCCCTCTCTCTTTAGAAAAAAACAAAAGATATTTCTCTATAAATAATCCATAAATCTGTGGGTGATTAAAACATGGAGAGAATTAAAAGTTAGAGACTGGGTTGTGGGTGATGTGGGGGTGATTATAGATTAGGACCAGGGGTATATGATATTGTTACTATCTATGTATTTATGATTGTACAATAATACAACTCTTCAATAAAATTTTAAAAAACAGGTACATAGAAGTGAGCTCAGGTTAGGAATATATCACAACCTCCTAACTGTATGAGATCTAGAAAAGGTTGCCCTGACAGACATAATGAAGCCAACAAGCAAAACAAAGTATTTAAGAACACCTGAATTGTTTATACCCACTATAATGTACTCTCCATAAGGATAAGGCCCAGAACAATATGAGACACATGTCAGAAGTTCAGCATTGGTTGAATTAATTTGTACATCAGCTGAAAGTATGACTTTGCTAAAAGCAGACTCACAGTCTTAACTACTCTCAAAATGGAGTAAAGTAAAAGAAAGCTATTGCTATTTTGGTCTTAATGCTAAGAATCACATTTCCTTCCAATCTGCCCAGGGGTTCTCAGACTCAAGAATCCTGCCAGATAAATTGGAGAAGGCCATTTCAAGCAGATGGAAGACTTTAGCTGCAGCAAGTGCCATGGCATATTTTAACAAATATGGGGAATACTGACTTCCGTATGTCTGGATCATAGAATGTGTCTGCTGGAGAGAAAGGGTAAAGAGTGATGTTCCAAACGAGGGATGGAGGGCAGTTTGAAAAGATGCCTATAAGATAACCAAAGTAATCAACTTATATCCAATTTAAGATTTTAAAGCCAAGAAAGAGTTCTGTCTGCTTTGTGTTCTAGAACAATAATTTTGGCAAGAAGGATGACTAAAAAGGGTTAGTTACTGAGAAGTGTGCTATAGCTGACACTTGTGGCTTTTGGCAGCCAGTTGTTACTTTTTCAGGAATTTTGTAAGCCAGTTGACATCACATATGTGTATTTTTAAATTGATGTGGGAGAAAGTATTTACAGCACGGAAATAGGCAGATACCATAAAATCAGGGCTTCTTCTATTTTCCCAAGTTGGTTTACTAACACTATGAGTAGCTGGTGTGCAACCCATGGAGTAGTACCATAAAGGCTGTTAACAGACTAAGTGACATAATGAAGGCCTGAATGAATGTCACTAAGAATGTCAAGGAAGTGATGAAAGTGACAAATAATCAATAAGCATAATGCTTATAACAGTAAATGTGGAAAATGGGCTATTAGAGCAAATCAAGGATGATTTCCAAATTTTTTGATTAAATAACTGATACATGGAATTCAGTTTTGCTGTAAGTTAGACCACTAGGCATTACATATGCAGAAATGAACATAAACAAATCCCAGCCTCCAAGGAATTCATAATCCACATAAGGAACATGCATATAAAGTAAGTATTTAACTAACTACATATGAAAGATTCTAAATTCCATAATTGTAAAATTACAGGAGTAAAAAAAAGTAGTTGTTTTTCATATGTAGAACTTGCATTATTTGTTCAGATGTAGGTTTTCATATGTAGAACTAGTACTGTTTACTCCCTATCAAGACAAATTTCAGTACATACTTGAAAATGCAGTTCAAAAGATGGATAAGGACCATATAGAAACTACAAAATCAAAAAGGCTAGATGATTTATTAAGAAATTTTTGGGGACTGGAGCGGTGGCTCAGCGGTTTCAGTGCTTGCCTGGCAAGCACGAGGACCCGGGTTCAAACCCCAGCACCATGTACACAACTGAGTGTTGGAGCAACTAAGGCCATGTGAAAAACTCAATAAAGTTGTTCCTCTCTTTCTCTGTCTCTCTCACTGTCCCTCTCTCTTTAAAAAAAAAAAAAAAAAAAAAGAAAGAAATTTTTGAATGCACAAAAATAAAAAATATACAAGAAAAAGGGGGAAATATGGTTGGGTTTAGAAGCCAGAAAAGAACACTAAACATTTGGACATGAATAAAGTAAATAAAATAAACCAGTGACTAAAGAATGCTCAAAGAGAAAGAAGACAAACAGAAAAGAATGGCTAACCCCAAAAGATGACAGTTTAAAGAAAGTAGGTGGTCACTGGGGCACATCTGTAATCCACAGCAACCTGGGAGGCTGAGGCAGAAGGCTCTCAAGTTTGAGGCCAGCCTCAGCAACTTAGCAAGGCCCTAAGCAACTTAGTGAGATCCTGTCTGAAAAGAAAAAATAAAAAGAGCTGGGATGTGGTTCAGTGGGAAAGCACCTCTGGATTCAATCCTCAGTACCAAAAAAAGAGCGACAGAGATCAGCAATGTCAAAGATAAAATTGGGTAAAGTTTAAGTACTAAATATTGAACTGCACATGTGAGGACCGACCACCCTTGAAGAGATCACATTATGCTTCTTTTCTCATTCAGAGAGGAGACACATTAAAAGCACTTCACAAATTTTCAAACTATGCATCTGCTCACTAACCCTATCAATCCTAGCTTCTGTAACTAGCAAATTCCTTACACAGTCAATCACCATTGCGGATAGAAATGCTTAATTCCTCAGGTATATTACGGATAAGGAGGTGGAAGGTGGAGACCACTAAATTACAAGCAAACCGAACTAACAAGTATCTATAGGAAACTGGAAAACTACTTCAAGAATTAGGAATTTGAAAAAAGAAAAAGAAAAGCACAGAACATGTAAGCCACATGAGCAAAGTATTTTAAGAATGGAGTAAAACAGTTTACAAACTGAATTACGATAAGGATCAAAACATCCTTTTGATTTGTGTTCCCAAGGAAGTCACTGGAGACCATGGCAAATTGATTTCAATGGCATAGAATGGGAGGGATCAGGTCCCTGAGGAGACAGAAGAAATTCCCAAGTACATCTGAAGAGATTATCCTTAAGAAGAAGAGACTACACCTCTGCTATATTAGAAAATGAAGCAGGAAAAAGAAAGAAAGGACTGTTTTAGGTTCAGGTTAATCTCAAATATTTGATGGCAAAAAAAAAAATGGAGGAAGTTCACATCTGATGAAGTCTATTTTTATAGGAAAATTCAGCCATTTGTTTACCTTGAAGGAAGCATTTGTAGAGGGTAAAGAAGATTTAAATAAACACTATGGAAAATGGCAAATATATTTAAATAGTAAAATACAGAAGGCATAATTGAGAACTATTTGCCCTTCCAAAAACTGATTACAATTCCTGGAATGCATTGTGTGGAATGTGTTGTTCCTTCCACTTGATCACCTGTGGAAGTCCTAGGAATCAGTCAAAACTAATTCCTCCTAAACCTTGATATCTGCATGCAGAAGAACGAAACTAGATTCTTATCTTTCACCCTACACAAAAGCCAAGTCAAAATGGATCAAAGACTTAGAAATTAGACCAGAAACCTTGCAACTGCTAGAAGAAAACAGGTTCAACAATCATCATATAGGTGCAGGCACACAATTACTCAACAAGACCACTAAAGATCAAGAAATATAACCAAGAATCAATAAGTGGGATGTCATCACATTAAAAAGCTTCTGCACAGCAAAGGAAACAAGAGTGAAGAGAGGGTCTACAGATGATTAAAAAAAAAAAAGTCTTTGCCAGCTACTCTCTGACAAGGGGTTAATATCCAGATTATAAAGAACTCAAACAAAAAAATCAGTGCCTGAAAACCAAATAATCCAATCAATAAATGGGCAAAAGAACTAAACAGAAAAAAAAATTTTTTTTGTGGTCCTAGGAATTGAACCCAGAGGTGTTTTACCCCTGAGCCACATCTCTATCCCTTTTTGTATGTTATTTTGGGGCAGGGTCTCACTAAATTACAAACTTGCAATGCTCCTACCTCCACTTCCTGAGTTGCTGAGATTATAAGCATGCACCACCACACCGAGCCAGAAATTTTGTCTTAAAAGAAACACAAATGCACAATAAATAAATTTTAAAATGTTCAACATCCCTAGCAATCATGGAAGTGCAAATCAAAACAACATTAAGATCTGGATGAGGCGTAATGTCGTACAACCTAAGGCATTTGTAGAGATGTATTGGGAAGGAGGGGGGACTAGGGATAAGGGTGGGTAACTGGGGGGGGGGGGCTCTTGGGAGTAAATCTACATATATATAATACAGAATTTATATATATTATATTCTTTCATTAGAAGCTTGTTTGATTGTTCAACAAATAAATTTCTGAATAAAATAAAAAAAATCAACATTAAGATTTCATCTCACTCCAGTCAGAATGGTGATTATGAAAAGGTACACCCATACACTGTTGATGGGACTGCAAATTAGTCAACCACTCTGGAAAACAGTGTGGAGATTACTCAAATACTTAGGAATGGAACCACCATATGACCCAGCTATCCCACTCCTTGGTATTTATCCAATAGTAAAATCAGCACTATAGTGATACAGCCACTACAACATTTATAGCAGCACAATTCATAATAGCCAAATTATGGACAGCCCATAATTTGTTGACAGGACAGCCTGTCAACAGATAAATGTATCAAGAAAATGTGATGTATAGCCACTCCTCCATAAAAAGGAATGAAAATGGAAATGGAGAACATCATGCTAAGTGAAATAAGCCAGACTCAGAAAACCAAAGATCAAATGATTTCTCTGGTATGTGGAAGCTACAGCAAAATAAGGAAAAGACAGGAGGAGTTCGGATATCAAAAATACATAGGGAAGATCAGAGAAACAGAAGAACAAGAGGAAGGGAGAAAGGATGGGAAAGGGGAA